>JABFPB010001636.1:0-24103 GCA_022817645.1 Ceratoteleas bidentatus | reverse complement strand
CCCTCGAACCCCCCCCCCCCCATATGCCTCTAACTCAACGAGCCCGACTTACGGCGCTATTTCGGCGCGGCAACGATATCGTAAAGCCGCGCGTGTAGTCGCGCGGCCAATAAAAAAATCATGCGGAAAATGAGTTTGCCCGGGCCGGTGCGGGGGCGATAAAACTTATCGGGTTAGCGCGGCGCGCAAGTGTGCAACCCTTCGCGGCACTTGTTACACCTTCCGCGGAGCTGGCTGATGATCCCGCTTCATCCGTACGACGTCGCGCGCGGCTCGTACGAGGAATTAACTTTCGTTTGCTCACCTTATTATAGTTACGGATCGATAGGGCCGCGCTATCGTTAGCTCGCGAAGAAGGGAAGAAAATGGCACGTTGGAGGGGCGCGGCCCCGCGGGGGTGGCGTAAGGCAGGCAAAACGCTGGGATTGTTGCTCGCGAGGTAAGCCTGTCCATGGAACCAGCAGCACGTCCCATCTGGAGGAATCCAGCGTATCAGCTTCGCGGCACGGGCAAACACGCCGGATGAAAACCGGCTTCCATTTTGCAAGACGTGCCGGGGCGAGGCAAATATTGATACAGATCGAACATCTAATCGTTCGAGTTTGAGTTGACAGACGAGGAGTCTATAAATATTGAAGAGGACCAGCTGAGGCCCTGCTTTCTTCCGCTCGGCGCTCAGACGACTCCTGGGGGATGGGGTGCAATGATGCAAGTAGACTTTCGAAAGAAAGCCTGCGAGAGAGAATGTCACGTCCACTGTGGGGTGCGATCGGCGATGTTTTGTTTATGAAAAGGTTTTTGGAGCAGAGAAGAGAAGATGGGGGAGAAGAGGGAGTCGATAGTTGGCGTTGTTCGGTGATTCGATTAGAGGTTTGGAGTATGATGTTTTTTGGTGTAATGCGGTGCGATTAAAGTGAAATTGGGATTTTGGAAAGATAAATTGGGGCAGGCTGCATTTTCAATTGAATGGGTAAGCGTTGAACCCGCGGTTTGGTAGGTGTATGTAATCGTTATTCGCCGGATTTATTATGAGAAACGCCTCTTTGCAACGTCTACTGGCAAATTTTGAACGATAAATCACTAAGAAATGTATGAGAGCGGATTTGACTCGTTCAGCCGAGTAACTATTTTCTCTAGATTTTAGAGATTATTTAAAATGTATTGCATTTCTCAAGGTACGTTTAAATTTCCTCGTAATAAATTCATTAAGGAAGGAACTCGGTAACTTTAGAAATATTCTAGTTTTATTTATACTTTCAGTACACATTTTAACATAATGCTTGAATAAAATGCAAATATTTACAATTGAAATTATAAAATGCAAGCTGTAATTACAACTCGACATTGTAAAGAAAAACTTTAAAAAACATTAAACTCAATGGAGACCTCTTGTCTTTATATTTACACACTTTTTAATTACGATTCCTTAATTATGTCCTAACCGAAAAACATCATTTACATGAAATTTACTCCGAGCATTAATGTAATTAAAATGTCTGAATCGAAAAAGAATTATTCCGTTTTTCCTTTTATCAAGGCACTGCAGCAATTTTGTAATACAATATTAATTTCGACGAAATCTCGTCAATGCAATTATTATGCAGCGACGCTTAATCACACGGTTGCTTTATACAAATTTCGTTATAATTAGCGAATTAATTTATTGCACACAAAAGTGTAATTCAAAATGAAACCCTTCGCAAAGTTGCGCCGGAAATTTTAGCAGGCAGACCTAATTTGTCAACAATTTTTACAAATAACACCACGCCGCTTACTTGCGTCCATTAAACCGTCAATTTTCATTTAAGTATGTCAAGTAAACATCGCCATTCATTAATTACGTAATTAAACATTCATCCTGTCTACTTTCATCCCCCAAATAACAAATTTTCATTGACATTTCACATTTTTACTTTGTGCATCCCCAATCGCTTTACATGGCAAAAGCAAAATTATACCGCACATAATCAGCAGAAAATTACATTATCAAACGAAAAGTCCGTGACATTTTGCCCCCGAAACTTGAATTCGAACAAAAAAACGCACGCAAGGAGAAACAGTTTTAGGTCACCCGCCCAGTTTTCCAGGTGTAACGAATTATCGCGCCAACTTCGACCGGTTCATTTTGCAGTCGCTTAATTTGTGTCCGATAATCCCATAAATTCGCGCATTTCGAAAAGTGTCACTCGCTGAAACGGTCGAACCGCGAAACAAGACGACTATAGCCGAACGTGTAATGAAGCCCAGTGTCACCCGGGGTGTCCTAATTGTTGATCGCGTGAGCTTCGTTTCGTTAATGTTATTATTGCATTTTTTGCACTCGATTTCATTAAACGCGGCGCGCGACGTGACGATGCGTGAATAATCTTGCCTATTGAGTCCGGGTTGATTGCGCACGGTCGCGCCGCCAAAAATATGGACTGCATTCGTAAATAGAATAGCGAGGTCATGAAAGCGCGGAGGGGTTGCGTTGAGCCGGCGGACGGACGGGAAGGTGGCGGGAGGGGGAACGACAGGTCGCCGGGGAGGGGCATTCGAAAGCGAGCGGGACTTTTATTTTGTACAATCATTATTTGACGGTAACTACCGGATATCCTTTGGGGAATATCCGTTCCAAATATTTCCCGCTGCAAACATACGGATGGGAATTGATGGGCGCAAACATTTTGTTGTGTTTGTGTAAATGTACGCCGTGCGTGGCGCGTCCGTTATCACGGAATATTTTTATCCGCAATTTTATTCAATGTAAGCATTTGCCGCGAAACAGTTTGCCGTTCGAGCGCTTTTCCGCTCGCGAAATTCAAAATTTATCCTCGCCGTATCGACTCGATTTTCACGCAAATTAGGATAATCCGCGAGTGTCGCGGCGACGGGACCAACGATTCGGTCGTGCAAACCGACGCCGGGGAAGCGATCGAAAAACGGGGGCGATCGTTTCGAAAGAATGTCGTGGGGGTCGGAGGGGGAAGAGAGGTTTGTAGAACGAACTTGGTCTTTCCTGATGTCCAAATTATCGAAGAGCATGTTCAGAAGGATTTTATTGTTGTTTTTATGTAATTACAGAGTTCGCCATGTCGTCTACTCGAAACATTTTATCTAATTTCAGATAAAAATGAGGTCACTCCAAATGAGAATTGAAAGAAGTTAACACAATTTCACAAAAAACAATAATGGTGAAGAAGTGTTACGAGAATTTTATTCATACAATACTTTGTTGAAATTAATGTTCCTTGGCAAAAAACAAACAATTGCAGATGAACACATCAATAAAATATTAATGCCTTAGAAACTTGTAGTTGAATTAACGAACTACTTCTACATTAAAAGTACGCAAGCTGTGAATAATACACTAAGAATAATACACGATAAGTTCGTAATTTTACATAGATTTTGTCCAGACGGGCTGCACCATATTTTAAGTCCACATTTTTCGCAGCGCCGGGATTCGACGGGGAATCCGCCAGGTGTTGCCGGGACACGAAAATTCCTCGAGTCCCGTTCAGGTCCGCCTTCCGTCGGTCCATTGACGAAAATTGTTTATAACAAAGGGCCGCGTCACGAGCCAAGATTATAGCGAGCTTATCGATCGTGGTCTTTCTTTACGGGGTCTTCAAAGTTATGCGCCTCGCATTTTTTCTGTCGATGAATCTCGTCGTGCACGCATGATTGGATATTTCCTCTAGACAAGATAGCATCCAACGCGACCACCGGCCGCGTTTGTGCTCGTGTGAGCGTATTGCCAGAAATGCTTCGCTTCGGGGACTCGGGGGAAATCACATTTGAAGTTCCTCCTTTCCTTCTCGATTTGATCTCCGCCTCTTACTTGTCAGTTCACTCGAACCTTTCTCTTTCACCCTTTGACTCGCTATACATATTCATTCTATTTAACTTTTTCTTTTCGCGTTAATTAGAAATTTGTACTTTCAAAGCGGACCGTGCGGCGTGCAAAATCACGGCGTTTCGCCATTTCGTTCGGCCTCTGCCGCAGTAATTATGCATCACACTTATTACTACATTCTGACGCGAGAAGTCCAAATCGCAATCGGCGAATTTAACCCTCCCCCCTCCCGATCCCGCGGCGAATCGGATTCATCTTACTCGAAATTCGTAACCAAACGAAATCAATCGCACGAAATTTATCGTAATCCGACTTGGCGACAGCCATTCTTTCGCCCGGAACCGTCGCATCGCGATAATGGAAAATTAATCGACCTTTTTTCCCCGCGTGCGCCGTCCTTTGGCGAGTAATTAGATGTTTGTTCGCGGGACGAGGAAACTTTTGGTTAATTGTTGTTTAAATAATGACACGTTTCACGGACGCGATCCCAGACAATTCGCCACGTTCGAGCGCCAGTTAATCGATAAAGTTTCAAATTCCGACTGTCTGCGGAGTCGCACGTCGAGCGCGATGGATAAAGAAACGTGTAACTCACGTGACGCCGCGAGGTTTTTTGGAATTATGTTTTCAACTGCGTTCCCGACTGTAAATAAATCGGCACGCTAAACGGTTAATTCGCGTTGACAATCAAATGCATAATGCGCGCTGCAACGCGAGCTGGATCAAAGACGAGGCGGGATCGAACCCCTGCCCCCCTCCCTTGATTTGCGAAACGCACCTGTCGTTTTCCAGCGCCCTCTCCCGTCCGACATCAATAGCGCTCGAGATTTTCGTCCGCCCGTTCCCCCACGGCATCGGCGCTTTATCTTGCGCTCCGTTCACTAATTATAACCAACTTTTTTCCGTCGACGCTTTCTCATTTTTTTCACTCTACCCTCACAGGTTCTCCGCAATACCCACACTTTGCCAACAACGCTTCTTCGGCGCAGTAAACACTAACAGCAGATTTATCGTTCTTGTGCATTCGTTAAACCGATTAGATAGATTTCGCTGCGCTCATGCCAATTCTTTTTTCCGCTCGTAAGCTTTGAAACCAGGCTTACTCACTCGACGCGGCTTACGTGCCGCAAACGTCGAGTGGGGCAAACGAGCGCAGTTCCTCGAATCTGAGATATTACCGCCAAAAAGCCCCCATTAGCGTACTTTCACGTCGATGATGTTATCTTCGCGTAATCAGCACCTAACATCCATTCATCGCGAAATGGTATCGGATTATTACCGTTACAGCATTCGTAACGGAAAAATAATGGCTCGCGCGCGAAATTTCGTCTTCGCGCGCACGTAGACGTGATGGCGTGCTAATAAAAATTGCGAACGGACGATATGAGATACTTCATGGTGGCCGATTTTTTCTCCCCAGACGGAATTCCCGAAGAGCCTGTACGTGCCTCGGCTCGGTCACGTGTGCCTTAATTGTATTGTTTTCGAAGGCAGCCGCTGTCCGGGAAGACGAGACTTAATACCTACAATTAACTTGCGGGTTTCGGATACTGTTTGGTTAACAGTGATGGTGATTTATGAAAATCGCTTGAACGGAAAAAAATCTATGAAGAAAATTGAGCTGACGAATTGTGTCTAAATCGATTCTAAAATGAATTGTTTGTTATAAATCCTTAAAAACACAAAATGGTTTTTGAAGTTTAAGTTTGTAAGGTCAGAGAAAATTAAGGTTTGTGTATATTGATGAATGGTTTCAGTGTTTCTGTTTTATTTAATTCCATTAATTTTTAGATAAAGGATAAATGATATGAGTTGTTGATATCGAATCTTACAATTCAGGTACGTATGTTTTGAAATTTTTTGCTTGCGAGAATGACAACAGTAGAATGATATATTTAGAAGTTGGCTATAAAGTCGATTATTAAATATTTCATTATAAAATGCCATCAGAATTTGTCAATGGTTATGCCTTTAGTCGTCAAACAGTAGATTTTCAAATTAATTTTCCTGAATGTAAGGGTACATGTTTGTTATTGAATTGCGTATAATCAAAGTCGTGTTTGGCGTAACTAGATTGTGTTTAATAATAGTAATAAATCGCCTTGAAGTACGTAATAATAGAATGTAATAACATGTTGTAAGATGTAAACGATGTTTTACAATGTGTAAGGGGTTATATAGTTTAATGAAACATTGTTAGAGATGCATTGCTGTAATTCGAATTCCAATCAACGTTGTAATTCATAGGCTATAACATAAGGACAAATCGAAATATATATATGTTGCTAAAGAGAAATTGAAACAGGGATTTGCGAAGGTTCCGATTAGTTTACATAGCGTTCGTTTTCAAGTATCTTTTAGAAAATTGAGGTCACCAATCAACGGAATAGTGCATTAAATGGATTGGACACTTTCAATTTTTCATTCTTTATTATTCCGCATATATAAACTCAAGGTAATTACATATGCGTCTTTAGAATTTACCTATATTTCATGAAATTTAGCTTCTATCAATTGGTTTGTAAATTAATAATACATAAATCTTGTTCTGAGTAAAAAATTGTTTGTAATAGACATTGAAATACAATTTTCAAATCCGAATTAATCGTGGTTCGAGATTAATATTTGATTATGAATAATTCAAAAGTTAAATAACAATAATTTAATACCTTGAAATGTTAATGGCAGTTTTGACATTAGAGCAGGTATAACATTAAAGCGTTTATAGATATTGTAAGACATTTAGAATTATATATCCAATTATTTTCCTCCACGTAACGAAATATTACATTTTAACAAGTCATCCAATCAACATCCTGCATTCATAGACTGTAAAAACAGTAGTATCAAATAAACACTATCTCACGTTAACACCAGACTATTTTGAATAGACTGAGAAATATAAGGTGGCAAATGAAAGAGTAAAATTGCTTTTTTTTAATGAAAACTGAATTGAAACCATTCCGTTAATATCTAGTTAAAAACGTCTTCTATTTTTGCATGCGCAAAGCATAATTTGCATTAATAATTGTTTGCATCAAGAAACCTTACACCATGTTCACACTCTGTGATAAATGACGCGGTCTAAATTTTACTCCCAGCTATTTAACATTAACTCGAGCTTGCGCTCCACGACAACTTTTTACCCTGAACACATATCCAATACCCACTTAGACCACCAAACATGTCCGCCAAATATTTAAGGGTTCACAGTCTCAAAAAAAAACTCGGTGATATTCGTTTGCGCTGATTTTCTGATAAAATGGCCTTATCAGAATATCATTTGCACCAGTGCAATGAGCCACGGAATCGATCATTTGCGCCGATATCGATGATAGCCATTAATTAGTTTTTTATGTAATTAAAATTAATTTATTTCGACTTTTACATTAAAATTTTACATTTTACATTTCAAATTCCAGTTTTAAGAATCGCCCTTAGATATACAGCCAAAAAATTATCATTTCGAATGTCGTATGTCACTTAATTCACGTCCGTGAACGTTCTATTCAATTTCGAGCAACTGTTTACACGATTTTTGTTTGCACCGTAAGTACAATATCGACAGTTCCCTTCTATTCCAATTCGCGTGGAATTGGCTTGCCCCGTTAATATTTCTATTTCGGCTTGGTTAATTAAGTCCAACTTGCCCCCGTGTACAGACCAACAGAATACAATTTTTAAATAAAATTCGGTCGTGCAACTAGGTAAAATATCGGGATTTCTTGCGGGACGGACGAAGAGGGGAGACGAGAAATCCGCGCTAACAACTGAATTGATTTCCCGCGCAAAAGGTAACACAGAGTCATCAAATTATTTGTTAAGATCTCGGCGCAAGTTAGTCGTTAAAAAGGCAACGAACGCGGTAGTCGCAATTGATAAGGAGGTATGCCGGAAACCGATTGAAAGGGGCTGTCCACCAATTCCCTCTTTGAGCAGTATCGAAATCGGCACGGACTTGTCATTGGTACTGGTTGGCAGGCAGTCTGCAGCTCGCGTTGTGCCGACTCGGCGAAGCGTAGAAGAATGTATTGATCTGGTCTGACATACCATCCGGGCGTGAGGCTCGTAAGCACGACACTGTCGGAATTCTACACCTCCTTGAATCCCGGATCCCTCGATTCAGCCTCTTTCCAAGTTCGCTATTTTCGGATTGCGATCGCAGTTTCATCGTAATAACACTAAACTCTTGGGAAATATGGTCACGAAGCGGCGCATTTCAAGCAGAAACTCATTTTCCGGCGCAATGTCGAACGCCGCACTTTTAATTACTATTCATAATCCGCAAATTTGTCTTATTTATATCAAACACGATTTGAATAACTCATTTGCAGTCGCGAGCCCGCGACCAACTTCCAAGAGTTTAGCGCTTTATAAACAAACGTTATTTTAACCAACTCGGCGCAATTTGAATCGCAAATGCACGATTCGACGTAATAACACGCGCCCGCTGCTTTCCAATTCGGCAAAAAATGTGTTCGCGGTCTTGATTGGTTTTAGAACGACCTTATCGAAGCGCTATTTTTGTTGTGCGTACATTTTTGTGGGTCTGTTAGTTTCGTTTGTTTTTCAGCCTGCACATCTAGACCAATTTTGAACTCAACCTTTGGCGTGCAGACAGTGATGGAAAAATAGTTTCTCGTCCATGCCAAATTTTCAAATAGATAGATTCCAGTATCTTTTCTTTATTATTGTTTACCGAAAATCTAGTTTGAAGAATAGTGATTGGTATTTTAAATAAACATTGTCTGTGTTAACTGTTATTTCATTAAATAGTTATTAATTTAGAGGAATCAATTCCTGTAAATAAGGTGATAAATAAGTGCGAGCCTTTTGAAGAAAGTAAGAGCGTTGAATTTGATTTATTAATACGGTATATATTTGTCCTCCGGTGTCTTTATATGATGTCTCAAGATTTAAGCTCATTTGTCTTTGCACCTCTCGAATCCCTGATCTTCGCGACGCCTGAAAGTGGAAAATAGAGAGGAAGAAAAGGAGTCGTGGTGATGATTCGACGCTTCGCACTTTGAATATCTCGGCGGCGACAATTTTATTATGTTATTTAGGGTGACGTTGGCGGCTACATCGGCGCATTTCAATAACCAAACCCAACGGGAATTAATGGAATTATGGTGGAGCGCGATCTTTAATTCCTTTTGCGCGGCGATACAGTTCTTTCGTCTAGCTCATTGCTGAATTGTTACGGAAAATCGATCGCGGATGCAAGATTAAGCACAATACAATTAAGCTGATGAAAATATTGACGCGAAAAGACGGTCACAGGGAAAACACGCTTTTTATAATCAGTTGTGAATTGTGTTTAGATGCGTTCGTGCGTCACATCTTATAAATTACCGTTTTTCGCGGTAAGTTCTCGTATCAGCGATATTTCGGCGAATGGTTGACTCAAGTTTCCCGTCTGGGATCGAAGATTAACTATCGGGTACGAGACACACGAATGCGCAAGAAAAAATGGCCACGTTACGTAAGAGGACGAGAGTTTGGTTGTCAGGTTGTGTAGTGACTAATTTAACGGTTCGCGGTCTGCCCATTTGTCAACCTCTACCACACCTGCGTATTTCCCGCGCGGTTTCGAATTCGGTATAATCTGCGCCGATTCCCGAAGCGCGACACGTCTGCTGCTTCAAAGCACGCAAATCTGGGGGAAAGTCGAGAGGACGCTTCATCAAGTGCACCGACGAAGCTCATCAATAGAGGAAAAAGGTGGATGAATACATTGTGTATCACGAACGCGAGTGCTGATACTTGAGTTTCGCTTGGAATACGGGACGAGTGACATTTTTATCGGCATTTCATTAATAAGAAGGTAGTTTGTCTCGTTTCAATTATTAATGAGGCAATTAACCTCGTCTGGTAATGCGTTTATTTTTTATTTTGTGTGCATATTATGGAGCGAAATTTTATTCCTGCTATCCCGTGTCGGTTTGCGATATCAAGTGTCATACGGAAAAATATTTATTATGTAGCAAACGATTACGTATGAAATGAAGAATACAATTAAAAACCAATACTATTTTAACATTTATTCATATGAAGTAAATTCAGTCTTAAACGACTGGGCAAGAAATGCCACAATTACATTTCCGTGCTTCTATGCAAGTTTTTTTTATAGTAGATATTTTATTGAAAACTATTCCAAATCATTCATATCATATTTAAATTTTTTTAATTGGCCACTCAGTCAACCACGTGTGCCGCAGTCACGGTGACGTCACGACGATGCGCATTACAGGTAGCGGGTCATCATAGGTAGCGTTTTTCACATCATGCAGCTGCAGCTGCAGCTGCGGGTGCAGGTTACGATTAGTCTAGGGACTTTTTTCAACCAATAAAAACCTGAATCACATTTGGAGCGCAGTGGCTCCAAAATGGGGTTGGGCAGTTTATAATGCAACATTTTTTCGTTATACGTTACACCTGTAACGTGTAACGCGAACTTGTCAGCGTGACGATTTACGCATGTAACGTGTAACGCATGTAACGTCTATGGCCTAAGTAACGCAAACTTGCTCATCCCTGATCCTAACACCTAATTATTATATAACAGATAAATTATATCTCGACTATTTAAACGGGGAAGTGTGCCGACGACCTTTCGAGACGTTAACCTCGACCCAATTGAATACTTGCTTTATGACAGCAATAAGTTGTCACCTTACACGGAAAAAATTTAACCCCACTGTCTGGTGTTAATACAACCAACTGAATAAACGCAAGCGTTTGGTGTTATTAACACTAATCATTAGTGTTAAAATGCCAATGTCTGGTGTTAAAACCTCAGAGTCTGGCTTGACGCCAACGACTTGGTGTTAATAATACTAGTCGCTGGAGTATTTTGTTCGGCGTGTGCAAACCTCGGGTCATTAGAAAAAGTCGACTCTGGCCCGGATAGTGAACAGGTAAATAGATAAAGAAAGGTAAACGATATAAAAGGGATGCATCAACTAAAAAAGCGGGAAGAGGTAAAGAAAGAAGGGGAATAAGGATAAAAGCAAAGTGAGCCGTTAAAAAGTCAGTATTCAGTTTTCGACGGGATCGTCCGAAAAAGTGAAGTGCACGGGAGTTTGAGAACCAAACCAGTCAGTGTCTCACGAAGCTGTCCAAAATGGTGCAGCGCACGGGTGTCAAGGACCGGAACTGTCAACGGAAAGAAGCTAAAGCTGAAGCTTCGATAGATGTCATGTGAGTACCATTACGAATATGCAGTGAAAAATGTGATCATAACAGTGAAAGTGTAGAATAAAATTAAAGTGTAAATTGTACATGTGAGAAAGTTCCGACATTATAAAGTTCTGACGTGTTGATAAATTCACGGTGAAAATGTATGAAAACAAAGAGAAACGAACTGATTTATGTTGTTAACCAACATAATATTGTTATGAACTAGTTTATGTTGTTAACCAGTATTTCACGAAGAGATGAATGCTGAATTTGGTCTGCACCTCAAGGCAGGAACTATTAAGACAAATCGTACCAAAGAGGGTACACGGGTGGGGGAATACAATCTGCGGTTCCAACCGAGGGGTACGTAATACACCAAAGAGGGTGCTGGGTTTGCGTTGAACAGAAAGAGTTCGCATACTGCTTAGTAACATGTACGAGCTTTCTAAGATAGTTTAATGGTATACTGAGTTTATATGAGGGGAGTATCCGTGTCGGTTCTACAAAGATATCGTGTATCTATTGCCATGGTTGTCATAAAAGTAAATTCTTGCCCGAGAGATCTATATTTACTTACCTTAGCTAGACTCTGCGCACCTCTGAGAAAGCGTGTCCCCAAAACTATGAGACCTTCAGAATTAAATATATACCGTCAAACCAGATACTGACTTGTTTACTGCCCCCAAGTCCCGCTTGCTATCTTGATACGGCCGCCCATTCGGAGACACTGTTGATGAGCAAGTTCAACAAAATTTACATTTGCTGTAATAAGCCATAGACACACCATATGTCTCTTCATTGTGAAATGTAAGTGTTTTTTTTATTTAATCGCGAATGTAGTGTTATTACTCTGCAACTGCAGTTTTAATACGCCGCACTGAGAAAACACGTTTTGTAGAACTTTACGAATTCTATTCGTAAAAATATAAGACTTTGTGGTTAATAGTTCCGAACGCACAATTGTGTGTGGAAGAAACAAATCTGGATTAGGTCTGGCCACCGGACTATTTCCAGACTACATCCAGACTGTGACCAGACTATTGCCAGACTCATTCTAGTCTGGCAACAGTCTGGATATAGTCTGGCTCAGGATTGTTTACCAGACTGTTGCCAGATTGTATCCAGACTGAAAAGTGTGACTACATGTAATGCAACGCCATACTGTGGCATTGCTATTGCTATACTTTTGCCATACTTTCATCAAACTAGCACCATACCGTGAGATGCCGCCGCTAGGCGGCGTCACCGCGCAACATTTTCCCGCGAGTCGAGTTCGGGCGAGGGTAACGTATCAACTTAAGGTGGGTAGGTGAGACCATCGATGCCTTATTGTTACCATACAGTTGCGGTATCCTACCATATTGATGCCATACTGCTACTGTACTGACGTCATACAGTTGCCATACTTTAGCCATACTGTTGTCAGCCTTGCGAAAGTATGGCGCAAGGCAAGCGGAAGTATGGCGAAAGGCTGGCAACAGTACAGGCATTTGTTCGGCGCTGGATTAGAAAATTTAAACCTTGCTGCATGCGGCTGGCCCGGATATGGCAACGATGTGGCTCGCGATCATCATCCAGTTTTGATGCCTTACCCATGCCTTCTCAAAACCATACATTTGCCTGTTACTTTTCCACACTACTTTTTTCTACGCGGGAGGGCGGGTGAGTGGGATCATCAAGGCCATACTGCTGTCATACATTTATCAGCCTCGCGAAAGTATGGCGTAAGGGACCGGTGCAAGGCTGGCAACAGTATGGCAACACTAAGGCAACAGTATGGCAACAATATGGCAACAATATGGCAACAATATGGCAACAAAATGCAACGATATGGCGCGAGGCTGGCAGCAGTATGAAAACAGTATGGCATCGAAATGGTGCGAGGTTGGCAGTACCGCAACTGTATGGTAACAGTATGTATGGCAACAGTATGGCTCGCGCAACATTTTCCCGCAAGTTGAGTATCCGGCCGAGGGTATAAGTCAAACGCATCATCTTATGGCGGATGGGTGGAACCCATCGTCGCCATAATGCTGCCATACTTTTGCCAGCCATACTTTTGTCGCGAAAGTATGGTGCAAGGCTGCTAATAGTACCAATAGAAAAAATTACGGTTATCGAACCGTAACAATAGAACCAATGTTGGCCCAACGTTGGCTGCAACTGAAAATATGTTCTGTAATATTACCACACTATAGCCGGAAAATTCCAGCACTATAGCCGTAAAATTACAATCGAATTGTACTTTCACAGAACAGTTGTACTTTTACAGACTTAATTCTGTAATTTTACAGTTATATTGTAAAATTACGCTTATTCTGCGATTTTCTAGACCTTTTTGTAAAACATCAGAGAAATTTAATGAATAAACAACGTTTTATGTGAAATTACAGAAGAATTACATTCACATTTATTTAAATAATTTAATTTGTCTAATAATGTGTTTAGATGTATTATAAAACAAAAAGAGTTTTCGGTAATCTGAGGTTAGACGAATTTTGGAGGTTAAATTCCCAAGTAAAAATTTGACCAGTTTTTTCCAGTTTTCTGTAGTTTTGTCGAGCCTGACTAGTTAAACTTGTCAAGCTCGAATTAACTAGTTTCTGGTTAGGCATTCAATAGTTAACTTGAACTGGCCAGTGCCTCTTCAGTTACTGCGTCACACCACTATGCAGTTTGTAAATAGTTAAACTGGACTGAGCCTTTCTAGAAACGGGGAATACTTTTTGCCTGGGATGTTGCCACTTTTATAGCACAATAATGTTTCAAAACATGTGAAATCACAATACTTTCTGTAAGTTTACAGACGAATCTGTAAATTATTACAGATCCATCTGTAAAATTACAGAAAAAGTTCTGGCATCCATTTTCCAGCGATATATAGTACCGGAATTTTTCTGAACCCTGCTTTCAATGTGCCTTACAAAAAGGGTTCTCAAAAATGCACTCTAACAATTTTTTCCATGTAACATTAACCCTCCACAAGTTATTCCCACTACATTATCTACTTATTAACAAGCTTATAATATTTCTGACAACTACGTAACATCGCAATTCAAATTATTTGTTATGACGTCTTCAGAAGCAATATCTTTACCGGGTATAATTAATTTAGTTGCGTAATGTAAGAGAAATTCGCGTGTGCGAGTGTGCATCGCGAGTGATTTGAATACCATCCAAAGATGATTATTTCGAAAACACTCTGCAATTTCAAATATGTTACTGCGAGAATGCGGGAAATTAGCGATTAACTGCGTTACACAACATTGTAGCTTTACTTTTGACACCGCGCGCCGTTCTTCGGATGTAACTAAATTCGCAAGTAGCGCGAGCGGGACGCGGAAAGTAGTTTGTGCATTTCTATCACGCGTGTAATTCCTGGCAGCGCAACGAACGAAATTACTAATCGTTTAATTCGGTTTATTCCGTTAACCGATAAGAACGGAACGCTAAAGCGTGTTTTGCCAAATAAACGTTAATTTATTACGGAACGGGGCGACCGTTAAATTGATCGAACGCGGCGGTACACCGATACGAACTTCATTTGACAAAATATGTCACGACTTTTTTTCTCCTTTCCCGTCGACTCGTTATTAGAAAAGTTTTGTTCGATTACACGTCTTGGAGTTAGCTCGCGCTACGGAACTCGCAACTGCTAGTGCGTTGTCAATAATAAACCCGAAGTACATAAAAACAATCAATCACGTCGATTCGGTCGTATAACTTATTTGAA
The DNA here is from genome assembly GCA_022817645.1 of Ceratoteleas bidentatus. NCBI lineage: Eukaryota > Metazoa > Arthropoda > Insecta > Hymenoptera > Scelionidae > Ceratoteleas > Ceratoteleas bidentatus. The sequence continues at coordinate 9,350 of JABFPB010001636.1, read as the reverse complement.
CTAGGTCTTTTAAAATATTACGCGCAAGGAAAAAATATGCTCGAATATTGGAGTTCCTCCTGATACCGTACAAATCGAAACTCATCTGTCACGTATGACGTCATTCTGATTCCGGTCGAAAGTTGTTGAACGTGGAGTGATTCGCGCAAAAAAGGAAAAGAAAAAGGGTCGAAAGTGACGGAGAAAAGACCGTCGCTTTTAAATATTTTTAAAAACGTCTATCTCAATTCCACTTAATTAAGATTTTGGTTTCCTATTTGTCAATTCCAAAATCGAACGATCCAAAACCAATACAAGTTTTTTCGTTGGCTTTGAGGAAAAACTTGCGGAACCAATCGGTTGCACAGACGCGCAAGACATCCGGCGATTAAATTGTTTGTGCGATTTTTCGTCGCGCGTCCGCGCAACCGCCGCGTCAATTAAATTGAATGCCATTCATTGTTTTATTTCATTCATTGTCCGGGCGTGCGGGCGAATAAAAAATAATTGCACGTATCTGACGTGGAATTGTACGGCTCGAATTAGGTATTCGGGGCACGTAGCCGTGCACGCACACACCCAAGAATGGGCTTTCATGTTTCGACACGTGGTGCGAACGTCATTTAAAACTTTCCGCGAGCAGTACAACGTTCCCCTGCCAGACGTAACGTGCGTATGTTCCGACGATGTTTGCGGCCGGGTTTAGGACTAAGACCTGCGATGTAATAACACACATGCACGTATTCTGTCTAAACTTTGTAACGAGCACAGAGCAACTTCTTACACCGCGCGACCCTTAAACTCAATTTACAATGTCGTAATGCGAGACTCGGCTCATAAAAAGCGGCATCTTTTATGTGGCGCCCGCGTAAATACCGACACCCCGTTTTGAATATCATTTCGCAACCTGGCGAACTGTCCGGCACTTTTTTTCCTTCAATTATTTTTTATCGCCATATACGTGCGTCGCGTCGGAGGAAAATATGGAGCCGAGGGAAAGTGCTCGTTTTATGGTTGACTTAACGCTACGCGGGGGCAAAGTTACTAGTTTGCAACGAATCACGATATGGATGTTAATTCAATAACCATCGGCTGATATTAAAACGATGGTATTGTGAGCGTATGGATGTTGATTTATGTTTGTTGCTTTAGTGATAAATCAACATATGAATTCTTTAATTTGCAGACTGTTTTTGTCATGCAGATTCAAACTGTATGTCATTCTAAATCAATATTGTCATTTGCCCAGTGAAAACTTTAGTCTCGCGTTTATGTCGTTATCGGAGGAAAGTTTAAATTGGTTAAATGATTAGATAATTTTGTTAGTTTTGGATTAACGTTTTAATAACTATGCATTCAGTATCGTTAATGATTGAATAATTGGTGCCATTGATTTTCTGTGCTCGCTGTTAGAGTTCAGTATACAATTTTGCTTCGCAATTGCGATTCGTGATGATGATCTAATGGAAATGATTAACTAAACGTGAACATTTCTATATAATCTAACCAATGTAATAAAAAATAAACACAACTACACGCAATGTAAACGCAAATTGAAATCAGGATTTTACATGTGTAACATTTATACCATGGTCCAGAAGTAATGAAAAAGGGAAATAAAAAACTTGATATTAAGAAAATAAAAGAGAAAACTAATAATGCCAAATTAGAACGAAGATCGTAAAAAAATGAAATCTAATATCTACACGGAGAAAATTGGAACTAATAACAAGCGCGTAAGAAAGAAATCTAAAAATGAAAAACTGTTATGAAAAAACTGGGATGGAATAGTACGGTGACGAAAGAAAAAATAACGATTATAAAACCAACCTAATGAGTTTTGAGGGTTACCAATTATTTAGAACTCTATAGCTCACTATTTATCTCATTTTATATCACTTCGTTAAATCTTAAAATAACGTATAAAAACCACTATACGCGGAAACTCATTAAAGGTGACACTTCCCGTCTTAACTGAATCTAACCTCGTCGAGCTGAGTGGGTGAAATGATCGTAATAAAAACAAAAGTGATTTAATTATTAGCGCGCATTGATCAAGAATTTTTAATTAACATTAATTAAACAAGAAAGATCACCGGTACAATGGTTCATATTGAAGCGTCCGTTCGACGTTGCATAATTATATTTTAATTAACGAAGCACCGGTAACCCCACCCGGACAGGGTGTATTACGTCGAAATCAGTGCAAATTGCTACTGCATTTAACATACCAACGCATTATATACATTATCGCGCATTTTTCAAGTCGTCGTAGCGACGTTGAAACTTTCAGCAAATCCGCAAGCTTGTACGCGTGCCTCGAATCACCTTAACTCATATTTTCAATTAATCCCCGAATTCCGCGCGCACCGTGGAATCAAATATTTTCATAGTCGCAGCGACTGAAAATGCTGCTGCGTCGTGCGACATTTTATTATCATACATATTGCTCATCCGCGACAATATAATATGATAATGCAAAATTTTTTTACGTCGCTTTGCATAATTAAGCTTCATATTGCGATCGAACGTAGGCCAGACAGAGATATACACAGTGTCAAGAAAACTTTACACCACGCGGATCTTGATGCAATATCCAGTCCATAACGTAAACAACGAAGCGGGAGGTGACAACGTATACTTTCTGCCTCGATAAGCTGGATAATGCATGTTTTCACTTGCTTCTAAGCTGCGTTGAACGTCGCAAGAGTCCCGGCAATAAAAAGCGCCGCGAGTCAGAAGTTGGCGCGCAGTTATGAACTAATTATGATATCCCCGGTAGTTTTGTCCTGCGACGCAGCTAATTTCAATTCAACCGGTTGATTATTCGCCGCAGAATTATCGCGATGACGATTGTTCTGATTATTTAATTCATTTATGTAACGTCGCGTGAAGAACCGGAGCGTCGCGGCTTCGTAAAAAGTGGCAAACAAACCCTCCGCTCTAATGAAAATGCATCGCCGCGTGTACCCTGTAATACGATATTCGACGATAAATTTGAATGCGCCGCAATCAATATCTGTAATAACTTATTCAGGAGAATTCGATTATATAATCGACAGGAGTTACGAACTTTTTCACACCGAATACGACCGAGCCATTTGGAAATGAAATCTTTTATTTGTCGTTTGCGGCCGAATTCTGCCTCTCGTTGATTTGCACACAGTATGAAACATGCAATTAAACCGCATTTAGCGCGGCAGCTTTGAAAACTCGGCGTCGAAAGGTATTCGCATTGCAAACTGACCGAATGCCGACTATTTGTCTCACTAAACAGCTGTTACCTTTATGTTATTAGTGGCACTGTCAATCATGTCGGATACCTCGCGTGATTTTGCAGACCTTTGGTTTTTTGCTTTTTGTCGTGAATTAATTCCATTCGACCGATCGCCGTGGTTTGACATATTAAAAAAATTAACTATAACGTGGATGCCGTTCGATATTGCATGATAGGTGAAGGATGTGTGGCGAGCACAATTGCGCGAGTTAATTTCCACCGAAAAAAAGTTTGGGAGATACTTTGATCAAGATTCGATTGCAGATACAAGGTTCTATCTGATAAAATCTGATGAGATGAGTAGAAGAAATTGTTATGGGCAAAAGTTGTCGGACTATTTCAAGTTTTTTAATGTAATGATATTATATTCGGAGTGGGATAGCTGGTACTTTAGATCTTACATTAGATTTGTATTACATTATTTACATCAAGGGTACTGTATAATGCTGGGGAACATAAGAATCATAACTTCAACCGTATGATGTCGAGATATTTTCGAAATAAGTATTACGATATCTAGTAATGTATTATACAAAATCTAACTTCTCTTAATTTACTTGTTTCAAATGTCGCATAACGTTATCTTAAACTCGTCAACAAACGTATGGGTTTTTAGAAGGTATTTTTCACCCAAAACTACGTCCATAATCTTTTCCAGACAATATACAGGAGCCATCTGTTTCAGTCAATCAGAACCTCCGAAAACCATTCTACACTGTCCCGCGTCATCTTCTCAGTGCATAATTTTTCATCTAAGCTGACATACGTCAAATTGCCGTGCCTCACAAAAAACGACTCCTTGTATCGAAATAACTCAATTAATTGAGACACAGAATTTCCCTTGCGCTAGATCCGACATGAAAAAGTAACACGTGAGAACGAGCGGCGCGAATAAATCAACAAAGAATCCGCGGCGACGGGGAAACAAGCGCGAATCGTGTCGCAGGCGTTGGCGCGGTTAATACAACTTTTGTTGAAGGGGATATTATCAATTGCGCAGCGTTAGATAACAATCCCCCATTGGCCATATTACCTACACTTGCCTACGAGCGAACTAGCGACAAAAAGAGTAAAGAATGAAGACGAGATCCGTACGTCAGGAATGCAGGAGGAAAGGACGTATCGTGAGTGACAGGTCATTTTCCGGAGCAAAGCACTCACTATTCCGGCTCTCTGCGATGTTCCCGCACCTTGTCTGCCGCAACTATCCTGATCCCCCTCCTTTCTTTTATGCCCCCAGGCAATCCTCAATATCTTTCCGCCGAATTCGACTCCGCAATAACGCGCCTACCAATATCTAATTTGATCGCTCACGAATGTCGGGTCCACGCGTATACACACAACGAGTCAACGGGAACGAGTTTCCGTTTTTCCTCCCCTTTCATTCTAAACCTTGATCTTCCTCGGCGCTTCGTCTCCGTCCGACTGGCATTCATTTTGCCATCATCCTTCTTCGACTTGTGCTGCTGCTTCCGAGACGAGCTTCGTGACGCGAATAGGTTATTACCCGTCCGGCGAATTCTCACGTTTCACCTTCGGCACCGTAGCAAGCGTGCGAACAGCGACGACAAGCAAATTCCTCGGCGCCGGATTAACCTACGTGCACGGCCGTGCGCCTTTCGTCAAATATTACAGCGGCCGACCTCGCGCGCATCTTCAATTAATTAAACGTTTCGACAAGATTACGCCCGACAGTGGATGGGCCAAGATTTATTATATCGAGTGGTAGGTTCCATTTGATTTAGTGGACTGCCCCTGATAACAGCTTTAATGACAAATCTGGTAGAAATCATAATTGGAGTGCGAGGTCTCAGAAGACACTTTCATGTGATTTATTTCGGAGGGACCCTCGTCTGTAACATCGGCGTTTTTCCTATAAATGTATACATTCTGCCTAATAAATTTTTCTGAAGATTCACTTTTCTGAAGATATGGTAATGGTATTTGTTATTTAATATAGGCCACACGGAATTATTTAAAACAAATGTTTACGGTTGAAAAGTATGATAGCGAATCCTTTCAGTAGTCGGCTAGAATCAATGAAGTCAGTTATTATATAGATTGATGGTTCCCTTGAAATGTAATTTGTTATTTCTTCCAAAACACCCGTCGTATCTTCTTATTTTACACGCTGTAGATCTTCCGGTGTAATGACGTGTCTTCGAGTGATAAATCTGATTACCTTTCCCAGTGTTGGGACTCACAAAAGATGATCCCTCCGTGGACCCACGAGAATAAATCTAACGTTAGATCAAAGATCTGATTACCGTATTACACCCGTTAACAAATATTTTTCGGCAGCACAAAGCGTGCCCCTTCTCCGCTGAGTTATGTATCCGAGACAGATTATCCCCGCGCGCAAGTATAAATACCTTGTACTTTAAAACCTGAGCTTATTATTCCAGCGGGGATTAGTATTATTAACAGTTCCGAGGTGGATATCGATTAAGGATTGTCGGACGTTGATTTAATTTCTGGGCCAATTCACGGCAAATCATTAGTCCGCGCTAAAACCATTATCCCGATCGGAGAGTGAGTCGTTGCGACGGGAATTCGTCAGTGATTAACGGATAATTGGCTCGCCGTTGCCGTTCGACTTAACTTCTTAACTGCTGTTTGTTTAGCTGTTACTTGAAACGACTTTTCGCTTAAGCGGCTGCACACGCGCGACGCACGTTCGGCTGCACATCGCCGCGTCTTCGGGCGTCCCGAAACCGTCGGGCTTCGCGAGCTCAAACGCTCGTAAACAACCTTTTTCCAATATTTCGCTTGTAATACACTCCAACTGATTCAAATTACGCAACCACTGAGCTAGAACGAAGCAGTTCTGTACATTCGGCCGGAGACAAATACTCTCGCCGTTGCGTAAGCGACGAATTGCGCGACGGATCTTACGTAAGTCGACAGCGGCGAGCAAAAAAATGGTCGCGCGCAACTCCGACGAAATTATTAAAGTATCCTGCCCGCGCGGCGACGACGTTTCGTATAAATTTGTCGCCGAACAAAAGTCACGCTTATTTCCCATTCGGCTTTTTCGTTGTTTTTCGCGCGACGCCGACGGCGTGTAGGAAGACGGTCGTTTCGGCGACTCGTTCTCTAAGGTCGCAGAACCAAGTCGTATTTCGTCTAAAACTGCGACTATCACTCCCTCGTGTTCCATTTCGGACTGCTTAAGTAATGCTCAATGCTTATTGCGGCTTCGAGTTGCTCCCGGAGCTTATATTGCCGCCCTAGCTCTCCTTAATATCAGCCGTCGTCTCTCGTCGCACGCGAGACAGCAACTCATTCGTAACGGCGTCGCATAATGGGGCCTCGCGGTAATCAACGGCGCCGATAATTTTACAATTTTCCGGATACGACGCGTCGGAGCGCGACAATCGCCCCGAATGTACGACGCGAGAGTTTTGGGCGATTGCTGAAATTTAAGCGGAGAGAATTAGGTTAGGTTCGCCGGGTCGTTTTGGGGCAACCCAAACACTTGGCATCCGCCGGACACGATTACCAAACGGTCTTCCCTCGAAACGCAACAAGGTCAGCCGACCCTTAGTCACACCGTAACCTTCCACTGTAACACCCTCCTGGTACTTTGTAGGCGCAACAAGAGCAGCTTTTTTGCGCGTCCCTTTGTGTCTGCGTCGCGGCAATGCTACATGCTTAATCGTGGTTAATGAAGTACAATTCGCCAATTAGCGGTAATAAGACGCAGCGCAATTATGCGCGATTACGATTCCCCGTAAGATGTCAAAGGCAGAAGCTGGTGAAGCGGCAACATCAAACGCGCGTTCCACCCTCGCATGCCGCGTCTTCGAATAATTTGCGCGAATACGTTCGAGGATTCATTCGACAGGCGCGCCCGCGGTCGGGTATCGAGCCTTTTGTTACCGTTAATAGGAACTCCGAAAGTAGGCGACTGCAAAGTGGGGAGGGGGCGCCGGGCGCTCAGGCCGCTTTATTCGCGCCGGATTCTCCTTAGCAGTAGTTACCACGTTAATCTGCGTCTCCGAATCGTTCCCAATCACAGTCGCGCCATCTATAATTCAATATATCAAACTCTTATCCCGTCCCCCGTCGCCCGAAACGAATCAACAGCCCCGACAGTACGACGAGAGGCTTTTGTCTTTCCACGGTTCCATCCCGTCTGAGCCCACCGAAAACGCCAGACACGCGCCCGCTTATCCACCATCGGCTCCGCACCTCTTAACCTGTAATTGAATAACGCGAATAGAGATACGGCCGGGTTTTCGATACCCCTCGACGTTGCCCGTATTATTTGACGTCGTCTTCAGCATCGCCCTCGGACGGGATTCGTTCGGAACTTCGCTTGCCATGTAACCCCGCGAGCACGCCCGCTAAGCCATTCCGGAATCCGAAGTATTAGGCGCGTAATGGGTCCGTGGCTGGAAACTCGTAGCCGATGTTTCGCGTGTCATTAGCGTCGCGCATACGCTCGCGTGTGTCACCCGTTTTCCCGGAAGAGAAACGGGCTCAACGAGAGTCGTCCCGGGGGTTGTTAACGAAACAAGTTGAAAGGGGTAAGAAGCCAAACGCTCGTAAAGAAGGTCAAACGGATCGTAAACACCGAGCGAGGATGCGAGCGGATGGAGGTTAGAAACCGTTACCGGTGCCCGGCTCGCTTGCTCCCAAGCGAATACCCGGATCTTTATTTCAGCCGCCGAAGCCATTCGACTGTTCCTCGAATGCTTCGCTTTTATTCTGCGGAATTCCGCCGCTTTTGATATATCGTTGCGAAACAATTAAGCGCGAGCCCGAGTGGCTCGCCGTGAATACTTCGGACGTATGAACGATTAGCCCGGATTTCGTTGGGCGAGGCCGCGCCTTTTTGCTCGCTGTTCTTGCCTTCATTACGTCGAACTGCAATAATAATTCCTCGTGGGGGCGGCACCTCCAGCACGCTTTGTTTGCGCCGCAGACATCAGACTGCGCGATTTTTTCCGCTGCCGGGGGAATTCGAATTAAATTAATTATCTTTGTCGCCCGAACGGAGGAAGCCGGGTCAACTTCCGTTTCATTACTCCGCGCGTTTTTATCAAATTATGTGTAACAAACACAAACGCTTTTCAACTCCGCACGTGCAAATGCGAGATCGCAATAACAGCATTCTTCGCTAATTACCGATTCGGTAACTCGAAATTCGCTCGGATTTTTCATTTCGACCGATGTATACAGGCGTCGGCTCTATTATGCATCCGTCATTAACCGAGGATACACGTATACAGATATCCGTGTTTCCCTATAGTTGTAACACTAATGAGAATTTCATGTACGCGACGAGGAACAGTCGAATAAGCGACGCGGGATTTTCGCGCCAAGACCACAGAGCAAAAATCGCGCCGTCTCGTAAGCTCCCACACGTCGAGCGTTCCCCGGCGCCCATCGTCTTCAGTCGTCGATTACGAAATCGCATGAGCGATGACACAAATATTTTCGATCGGATACACGCGCGCGTCGCGAATAATGTCTCCCCGTGGACTCTTCTTGCCGCCAACTTGGCCAATAATTCCTGCCAGCCCTCATACGCTCCTCCAAGCAGTTCATCTTGCTCCCGGACCATCCAACCGCCCCCATTCCACCGGCATGTAAACACGCGGGTCCCCGCGTAACGCGAACCCGATAATCAGCGGAAACCCGAGACAATGCCGCGAGAGCGTCTAAACAGGCTGCGATTGCTTCGTCGGTCTCAGCACCACCTCCCCTCCACCCCTCTCCTCTTTCGCCCCGTGTCGCTCCCTCGCTCTCCGCGTGCCCGCGTATTAGCGACAAGAGGGTTTACTCGTCCACCTTCGGGTGGACATATCAGCGGGGGGGCGGACGGGACGTGGCGGGGGCAGATTTGATCGGGCGGGGAGGGCGCCGACAACAAGAGAACGCGAGGAAGGTGGGTGACGACAACGGAACGCGAGCATCGGCAAAGCAGTCACTATGACAACGGTTACAGGCAAGGTGTTAGTGCGCATCCGTGACCACGCCTACGTCACGTAGCGGTGACGTCAGCGGCGACGCCGGCGCCATCCGCGGGGCGAGCGTGGCGCGGCCGCCGCGCGTACTAACCCGGACTGCCGCCTGTTGCTACTTC
>JABFPB010001635.1:0-24104 GCA_022817645.1 Ceratoteleas bidentatus | reverse complement strand
TTTGTAATGCTTGAAAACTTAAAGGTCATAATAATAAAACACAAACATTAAAACACATTTAAAAATACTCTGTACATTTATTTGAGTTATTCTTTAACTCTAATTTCAGTAATGTAACATCTAAATAATTAATATATGAATAATGGCGGCAACGTGTCTAGCAAGAAAAGTTGGGCATGGTAGACGTGATCCACTTTGGCCGAGTGGTTATCATCTCTGACTACCACCGCGGGGTCTTGGGTTCGAGACTCCGTGCTGGTAGATTTGTCAAAAATGTCGGAAATAATGCAAGGGCATTTTTTTCGTACAAAAATGATTATTCGAGATTATTTCTCATTTATTGTGAAAAATTTGAAAAGCTCACCAATCACTCACAAAATGAGGCAATAGGGAGTCACCAGTGAGCCACCTGTGAGCTACATGTAGTTCACATGTTAACTCACTGTGAGCTCACTGTGAGTTCATTGTGAAATTCAATGTTGACTGGATAACAAAACTAACGAAACTAACAAAACTAACAAAACTAAAGAAACTACCACAAAAGTGGGCGAAATATGATTTTTATCTCAGGGCGAAAATTATTCACTTTCAACCCTCTCGGGCGGAAAGTGTTCATTTTCAACCCTCTTGGCGGAAAGTAGTCACTTTTCGCCCTATACCTCGGGCGGAAAGTAGTTCCGCCCGAGAGGAACGATTTCGATGAAACTTTGACCACAGATCGGCAATTTCGCGGGCATCATTTTGTCAAAACATTTTCTTTTAAACATTTTCTTCTTCAAAGCACATATTAATTTTATGAAATATTTCATAAAATTAATATACATGTTCCATATTTCTCGTGTCATTTTACAATTCCAACTCTTCGCTTCGAATAGATTCCGGGCCACTACGATGGAACGAAAGCTATCATTATATCAGACAGTCTACCTGCTCTCGGCCGGTGACCCTGATCCTGCGAGGACTGTCCCGAGGTGTCGACATCCTCGGTGACAATGGTCGGCAGAGGTTGCGATCCGAGTTCCTGAAACAAAGCGGGGCGATCAGCGCGACGGCATCAACAAATCGTTACATAAAGTGGCGTGGCGCGCCAAAGGTCGGCGTCGCGCAACTTTTTGCCCGGCCGATCTCGCTTAATTAACAATGCAAACGCGCCGATTGCCAATTAGTCATCGCTCCAATATCCGACACTTGAGGCTGCGTTATAGGTGCGCATTGGGCGGCCAATAACGAGCCAATCGGACGCGCCGCTGCGAATTAGTGTCACTTTACTCGCCGTCGCTAATTCGGGCCAATCGACGCGCAATTTCGCGATTCCGTTACACTGCGTTGATGGAGAACCCGGGGGAGAGTGGCGTGCCGGAAACCCGGTCGAAAAAGGGCCAGCGGGGCCCGAGATATCGCGAGTTGCGCCCGGGTTAACCTCAAAGTGGCGCCACCTGGTACCTGGACCACGTATCCACCGTGGAAGAGGACGATCCGGCGCTCGAGCCAGGAGAAAGTGAACATGACTCGATGAGAGGGCTGGGAGATTTGCGACGCGAGCCACTTGCGACAGCAATTGCGACGATAAGGTATCGAGTTGTACTAAAAGCGATCCGAAGGACGCGCGACAATCTAGCGGTAATAGTGACAATTACGAGACGCCTGGGAAGTTTTCTTAGAGGCGATCGCGACGCGAATGAAACTGGAAAACCGATTTCGGAGGGGGATTAAGGGGGAGGGATCTGCGTTACCGACGGGGTGTTTAAGGGGTAAGAGTTGGTGGAGTGGGGACTTGGTTTCGGGAGGGGGGACTTGTTTGGATTTGTTTTGAGTTTAGAGGAGTGGTTTGAGGGTGGTTTTATATTGAAGGTTTAGAGGATAAATGCCGTCCTCTCCGAAATTGTTTGAGGCGACTAGAATTCTTGGGATCTTGCGGATTCTGCAACTTGTTTGTTTATCGAACTATAAACATTTTTTTGGTTCCAATGGCTTTTTTGACCTCTAAAAGTGGCTTCAAATGAGATCTTTCTCTTATACGCCATATTCCTCAATCTGAAAGCCTTTTTAACGGTTTTTCCGGAATTTTTGGGGGGGCGAATAAAATACTTGGGACCTTGCGGTTTTCTGCAACTTGTTCACTGTCTATCGAACTATAAAAATGATTTTTTTGTTTTTTGGAGGATGCTTATCCTCCAACGAACCTTCACCAAAATATTCTGCTGATCTCCAGGGTTCGTCTCAACGACTTCGCGCAAAGTCTTAAGCACGAACGCCGACTTGCCGACCATATCTCTCGATTTCGACGGCGTTTCACATGTTGGCGCCCCTGGCGAGAAATGCACAACTTATACCGTTTGTTTACAGCAGCGCGAATAAAAAAGCTCGTAAATATAAACAACGCGTGACGTCACATGCTGACGCAAAACAACGGGAACAATGACAAGGCGGGCGGAATGCGGCGACTCGGGAGTGGCGCGGTTTTGAGCGGCGGAATGGGACTGAGCCGGTGTACGGCGGCGCTAAGGAGCCGAAGGAAAAGAGCAGAAAAAGAGCCGGGAGGAAGAATATTTAAATGAAACCGGTTTGGCTTGGTGTTGGTGCCGGTGTCGCGCACCACGTGTGAGACAGAATCCGCGCGGGCATGCGCACTCGCGGCCCGTCAACGGCTCCCAGGCTAATTGCCAATTTCGAGATATTGAGCGCCGATGCGTCGCCCCGCTGGCAATTGTTTTATTTTCCACGTTCGATCGATCGACTTTTCGTTAGCGAATTGTTGACGAGAAAATTAAACATTACCTTAGTAGCACATAATGTGGTAAATATTTTGTAGATGTATTTAAATATTTATTGTAATATTTAGAAAATATTTGAATGACCCATGTAGAAGGTATTTAGTAAATATTTTAATATATTTACTAAAAATTAATAAAAATAAATAATTATAAATATTTCCTATATTTTTTTTTAATATTGTGCACATATTTTTGAATATTTTTTGTAATATTTAGAAAATATTTGAATGTCCAACGTAAAAAATATTTAGTAACTATTTTAATATATTTACTAAAAATTAATAAAAAATAAATAATTACAAAATGTGCCTAAATATTTTTTTGCAAAATATTTATAAATATTTTAAAATGTATACGAAATATTTTCTAGTTGTTAAATATTTACATTTTTTTCAAACATGTAGAAAATATTATGTGCTATTAGGGTGGTAAATATTCCATTTTTAATATAGGAATCATTGTAATATACAGTGTTTGGTGAAAATGCTGTTTCGAATATTAAATACAAATTAAAATATTTGCAAATACTATTTTGTACTATTGAAGTACTATTTAAAATGGTATTTTATTTAGCGTTTAGACATTTTTTTGAATAATTTTTGTTAATTTTCTCTTAATTATTTGATGAAAGGAAAAAAATTCTTGATTAATTTATTATTATTTTATTAAAAGTCAATTATCAAGAAGTACCAATATGAAAACATATTATAAACAATAAATTATAATAATAAGTAATTAATTATACTTTTACTTCCCGTACATGAACTTGTTATCAATAAGAAGATTGCTAATTTTTTTTAATTGTTTGAAAGAATTGTTCGAAATTAATCCTTTACGAAGTCGTATTGCAAATAACTATTTATAATGTTTGTAGAATAAATACTTTTTCAATATTACTTAGTAAAACTGCAATTTCAAAATATTATTTGAAATATATATTTACAAGTGCAAACTATTTAAATAACTATTTTAAACCAAAAATGTTAATATAGTAAGACTGGTAATGTTACAGTGATTTCACGATAATATTAGAGAAACGTTTATTGTATTTATTGCAGTTTATTTAACTGTATTACTATGGACGATGACAAATAAAATTTCAGAAATATCAATGAATTCAAATTTTAATACTAACAAATAAATAAAATTAAAAAAAAATAATTTTCAAATTGTTTGATTACAGTTTTTTTTGTTTCAACGAAAATAAATTTTTATTAAATTTTCCCTGATATCGCTCTTTTTGGAAAAAATAAAGAACTCCTCTGAAAATATTTTGAAGTATAATTCTTTCTAGATTAAATATAATTAATTTTTCTTGAAATAACACAGACCAATTTTTGTTTGAAATTAACACTAATTTTTGTTTAAATTGAATAAATTAGCACATAATGAAACAAAACATTCATATCTATCAGCAATGTGATTAAACTTGATAATTTCCCAAATTTTCTTGATTTTTTTATTAGTCTTTTATTATTTTTTATTTTTATAATAAAATAATATTATTTATTCAAATCATCGACTTTTATTTTTCATTAATTTAACTACCAGGCAATATTAAATAAAAGTTACAATCTCAGCTACGTTGCTTGACTAAACGAAAGAAAGGCATTGCAAATACATTCGGTTTGTTGCCTTTCCTTTAGGGTCTTTCGTTTCTTTTGTTTACTTTTTTCGCTACTAAAGTAGGGTGTTGTTGGGGGAACCCAAGAATCAGCTGCTCTCTTTGTTTAGGTGGTAGCAAGTGTTAGGAAAGAACTTGAGTTTATAATACTCTTTTAATTTGGCTCATTTCATTGCTCAAAAGTCGTTAAATATTCTCTCTCATATAAAAATTCTCTCTTACTTTTATATTTCAATTAACAATTATTTCTATAAAAACAAGAAAACATTTTATTGCAATTTACTGATAACTAATCTTCCCAAATAAATGGAATCAATAAAAACTCATTAAAACCCAAGGAAACGACTTTGGTACCTGACTCTTACCCTAATAAAACCTCAATAAATAACCTATCAAAACAACTTTCTCCAAACATCCAGTCCTCTTCTTATTATTGTTTATATTTACGTTTCATTCACCTTTCCTTAATATTTATATTTATGTTTGTGTTTTTATTACATTATTTGTTTATTTGTTATTGTTTTCAGACATTTCCTCTCTGTTTACAGCAGTAAATTGGTCGAAATAAGTGCCAAGGTCAAATGTCAGCGTCGACGATTCATAAATCCAATCAGTCAAACGGTTTGTGCAAAATCGTCAGCCGTTTGTACCGAGACTGCGACCAATGAGCGGCTAATAGGTGGCGCCACTCGCGCATCACAAATACATTGTGGCATTTCGATTGCCAAACCGTGGCATTAAGTCCCAATCAAAGATCGCGCCGACTTTCACTCGGCCGGCGCCAATTAAGCCGAATGGTTCCTACTTTTCGGTTAAAATTAGCAGTCCGTTAAAAATAAAACCCGTCCTTTGTTCGCGATCAATTTTTTTCCCTTCCCGAACGCGAAAAAACACCGAAAATACGCAACAACGCAAACGGTCCGATCCCAATCTTATCGATCGTTTCTAATTTTAGTGCTTTCGTCGAGAAGTCGAAAAAACTGGGGGGAAAAGATTGTTTTTGTTTATTTTCTGTTTTTGGGTTTTTTCAATTATTATTTTTTATTGTTTATTTATTAATTTTTCGTTTTTTTTTTTTCGCCATTTTTAAAGTGGCAATCCTGGCAGGATCGCCACTTTATTTATTTGTGCTTATTCTCTTGAGATGATTTCTTTTTGTTTGTTTTTTTTTGCATTTTCATAGTTTATTTAATTATTTGTTTATTATTTTTAATCATTGATTATTGGTCCCAACATGTTTTCTTTTTGTTTTCGCCGTGAAAAGAAAACAAAATTGGTTGCCGCGCGAAATAGGCATCGCAATTTCGGCCCGAATAACATTGGCCCTGAGCACAATTACATCGCGGCTATTTTGATCGCCCGTATCTTTCGACATCTATTTCCAGCGCATTTCCATAAAGTTTCGCTGGGAAATATTAATTGAGAGGAATGGAGACGCGAGCGCGATTTTCTGTTTTTTAATTCCAGACGGAAGTTTCCAGCGAAAACATTGCAGTTTCAGGTGTTATCCAATCACAGAAGTTTGTTCAACTGCACATTGAATTCCCCAGCCATTTCTTCGTCAACATTTTTCCGGCCAAATTTAGCGATGAAAGTCACCTTTTAATTGATTTAGTTTTATTTTAAATCCAGAGCTTCTTGCGGCGGCTTTGCAAGTCTAATTGCATTATCAAATCTGGTCTTAGATCCGTGATAAAATAATTATCTAATCATTAAATAATTATTTTATTGAACGATGAATTAAATATTAAAAACCAAGGTTTTTTAAAGTGGCGATCCTGCCAGGATTGACAACTTTCTCAGTAATTCACATTTATTTCTTACTTTTACCATTAAGAGGTGATGGTTCCGAGTAAATAATGGGTGAACCACCATATATATATAAAATCAATTTCTTATATCATGTATTTTCAAACACATCAATTTCTTATATCGTGTAAACAAGCCACGCCTCGGTTTTGGGCATTAGTTAATACGCTTCCCAGGCGTCCCAATCCAATTAATACCCACTTTAAAACTAATTTAATTACTCTTTTAATTGACCCCCATTAGAGCGCAATCCGCTGCAATTGCGTCAGCCTTCCCCCCGAAATCACTGCCATTGGAAATACGCCGACTAAATGTTCTGCACTTCGGGAAAAGCTGTACCACCAACACAATCGGACCCTTCCGCCAGTTGGCTGACCGAAGGAGGTATGCCGGCCAATAGGGAAATTCGGAGTTCACGACACAGGCCCTTTGCCAGAATGTCTCAGGATTTTTGACAGTCCTGTGAGGGTCTACAAAACAGCCGGAACCATGAAGAGAAGTACAGAGCTGAAGACCGAGTTGAACGCGACCGAAGAGAGCAATTTGAAATCAAAAAGGTACATTTATTTATAAGGTTTTCATGAGTGTAAACAGATGACCAGCATGACAACATTGGTGTGGGTTTATTGACAGCGAGGGGGGTCTGTTTACGAACCACGAACGCGATTTTCAAGTGATTTTCATTTATGTTTTCAGGGTTCGATTTGAGAGAACGCCAATCCCACTGACGAACAATGTGCAGCACATTTATGAGAAGTTAGGAGTCATGGACGGAAAACCCTATATGACCTCGCAAAGAATTGTGTGCATGAAGGTAATTTATTGACATTTAATGATTGTAATATAAAATCTATTTAAATCTGCCTTACTTCTTACTAAAAGTAAGATTTAAATGTGAATTACTGAGAAAATTGTCAATCCTGGCAGGATCGCCAGTTTAAAAATTGTGAATCCTGGCAGGATCGCCACTTAAAAAATTGTCAATCCTCGCAGGATCGCCACTTTAAACATTGTCAATCCTGGCAGGATCGCCACTTAAAAAATTGTCAATCCTGGCAAGATCGCCACTTTAAAAATCATTTCAGTTTCCCCGAAATAAAACGTGTCAACGAATTTTATCAGTTTGTGCTTCTTGTACTACACGCAGATTCAGACTTCCCTATAAACGTATGGCAAATTTTCTTTTCAAGGGTAATACCCCTTGCAATAAATGTCAAGGGATTAGCCTGGACGTTCTGAGGATTAACTAGGGTTTAACCTGAAAAGATTTCCTTATCAACGGTCATCCTTTTTTTTCCAGGTATCTGACAGTCAGACTTGCCTACCGCGACCAATAAGAGTCGAGAAGTGGAAGTGGCACAATCAGTTTCCCCTAACTGAAACCGTGAGGAAACTTCTGGGAGGAAAGAAGGCTAAGTCCGATTCCTGCCTGACTAAGAGGAAACAGATGTACCTGGAGGTGCCAGAGGAGATGAACCAGGAGCTTCCGGTGACAGACAACAACAACACAATGAGCAAAAGCATGCACAGAAGGTGCAATAGCACTGTCATCAGTGTCACTCTCAATCAGGAGTCCGAGGAGAGGCTCATTTAGGTGACTCACTTGTGTATGGAAGGCAGGTGTACAAACAGGGAGAAACCCGAAAATTGTCGGTGGCTTCGCAGGTACTAAAGGGATACCTGGATGGTCAGGAAATGAATTGTTATATTTTGCTACGATAAGGTTTTATCTGACTGTTTTACTGGTGATTTATGTTTCAATGTTACCGAATGGGAGCCTTTGACAAAACTTCTCCCAGTTGTTTATATGTTAATAAATATGTAAAAAACAGCTTAATGCTATTTCATTTAGATATAAGAAACTGATGTGTTTTCAACCACATGAAAGGAACCCTATCCCGACTTAACTTTTTTTAGTCCATTAAGGAAATGTGAGTGCTATCCTAGGTTATGTTACATGAAATGATGTAAGAACCAGACGGAGCTGCTGAATCCCACAAATTTGCCTTATTTTTTACTTGTAATTTAAGAAATAAGTGTGAACTACTGAGAAAATTGTCAATCCTGGCAGGATCGCCACTTTAAAAATTGTCAATCCTGGCAGGATCGTCACTTTAAAAATTGTCATTCCTGGCAGGATCGCCACTTTGAAAAGTCCCACCCCTGAGCAAACCTTATAAGTCCCTTGGTACTCCCAACACCGGTCTAAATAAGGCACCAGGGAATACTTCCGCGATCTACCAAGCGAGGCAGACGTCATGACGAATCAAGACTACCGTGGAAGTGACGTTTAATCCACGCAGTTACTTCACCCATCCCTTCCAATCAATCGGTAAACTGTATCGCCTTTTTCAATGTTTTTCAAGCTCCCACATTGAAGAAGACACCTTATCGCTGATAACGGGCCATTTATCAGTCAATGGGAACCACTCGAGGCGATTTTTTTTCTCGCCCAGTTACTTTAAAGCCGCATTAACGTGACTAATGGAAGGAACTTTAAGGCGGAAGAAAATCAACCTATTCAATTTTTTGCTGGACTTCGAGATGGGGGACTAATGGCGCCATCTGGGGGCATTTTCCCTTTGGCTCTACAGCGCCAATTTCAAACCTGAATATTCAGAGTTTCGATGCTGGGAGGGAATGTTGGGAATTTTCAGATGGAGAGTTAACGAGATAGACGAATTTCGGTAGACGTTTTCGGAGCTGACGAATTTCAGTTGGAATTTCGTTATTTTAGTCCCAGCTGGTTTATTGAACGGTATTCGCGCGTCGTAACTCCCGCGGAAAATCATAAACAGAACTCGCGGCTTGATAAATATTATAAACAGGATATAAATCGCGAGCACGTGACTGCGCATGCTGGCGGCGAAAATTTTTGAATTTTATTGCCGGCGATGACGCGCGATCTTTGGCAAGTCGAGTGACCCCTTAGAGGTGACTGATGAAACGGTCGGAGGTGTGGACCGAGGATGTTAAGTGGTAATTGGCGAGTAATAAACAATTAATAGTTATCAATAATTAATAGTTAAGCGAGTGAGCAATTATTGTTCATCAGTTCCGCATCATTAATTTTACATTATTTACTATCTCTCAGTTTCAGGGAGCGATTAATGGAAAATCGAGATAGGTAAATAGTCTCTTGATAAAACCACATAATATAATAAACTGATGTGATTTAAAACAAAATTAATCAGTTTTAGGCAATTCAACCATGTGAAGTTTAGAATCGAGATGGAGTTATCCCCTGGTTAAAATTTCATGAAAGGCCTTTAATGAAAACTTAAGAATTATGCGATTTCATTACTATGCAATGATATTTCATATGAGATCTTTGGTTATCATTACTGAATTTCAATTTTATTTTTTATGGATTTACGGATTTTTGACATCAGATTCAAAAGAAAATACCTTTTGATACCAAATTATAAAAGGTTTTTTTCGAAAAAAAAAAAAAGAAACCGCCATCGAGTCTCGAACCCGACATCTTAGGATTACAAGTCTGAACACTTTACTGCTGGGCAAAAGCGGTAATTTGAATGTTTAGGAAACTTTTGCTTAGTTACATTCCATTAACAATAACTTAGACAACTTATCTAAGCAACTTATTTAAACAAAACCAGAAATTCATATTAACGCTTTGAGCCAGCGGTAAAGGTTCGGACTTGTAATCCTAACATGTCGGGTTCGAGACTCGATGGCGGTTACTTTTTCTTTTTTTGTTTCGAAAAAAACCTTTATAATTTGGTATCAAAAGGTATTTTCTTTTGAATCTGGCGTAAAAAAATCTATAAATCCATAAAAATAAAATTGAAATTCAGTAATGATAACCAAAGATCCCATATGAAATATCATTGCACAGTAATGAAAACATAATTTTTTAGGAGGAAATTTACGTTGCGAAAATTTAGGTGGAAAATTCCACCTAAATCCGAAAACCTTATTTATCCGGATATAATCAGAAACTTTAACAAGAGCTTTACCTTCCTCTTCTTGTCCAAGCTACCCTCCACCCTCCGGACCCAGATTTCCTCGGTCGAGTCGTAATCGAGCGTGCTCGAGCTGCTAGCCTGGCTTTTCATTTCGATCAGACTCGAGTCGAAAAAGCGCTTGTCCAGGTGCGGGCTGGGCAGCGGACTGGTCCTGGAGAAGGTCATGCTGCTGGAGTACGTCGGCGGGTCGGTCGCCGGGAAGGTCATCCCGGGGCCGGCCGTGTGCCGACGTCGCAGCGGCGGTTTCGTCGCCGTCGGCGACGTCACCGCGGACGTGCACGTGAACCGCGAGGGTGCGCTGGTCGTCGCGGTCGACGCTGTGGAGGCCGATTTTTGGTCGATCTTCTCAGAGCTCGACTTCTCGGACGACGAAGGACTCAGGGTCGCTTTCGAGTTGACGCTCTCGGACTGTTCCTGCGACTCCTGCTCCTTTAACCTCTCTTTCGAATCATCCGGCGCGGCGCTGGCGGCGCTTTCGTTGTTTTTGCCTGGAAACAGGATGTTTCCTTAGATTTATGTTGACTAGATTGATAATCATAAGCAGGGATATACATTTTTGATAGGATTAACAATCCTGGCAGGATCGCCAGTGTAACGAGTAGAAGTACTTGAGCCAAGAGGATGTTCGTTAGATTAAGGTTTAAGTTTTAAATAGTAACCATGGTAATTGATGTAAACATGTTGCAATGATGTAGTGGCGATCCTGGCAGGATCGCCATTCCATAATTTGTTTTCTCTCTAAAGTGGCGATCCTGCCAGGAATACCACTTTAAATTAAATGGCGATCCTGCCAGGATCGTCACTTTAAATTAAATGGCGATCCTGCCAGGATCGTCACTTAATTTAAATTCCATGTTTTGGATGGTGGTGACAGAAAGTGATCATTCTTCGGATCATATTGTATTTGGTTCAACATGTCAGTCATCCTAGTTGCCCAACCCAGAGAAGCCATAAAGAGAAAACTAAAAGCACTGCTAATCTTGGCTCGCATTAAACACATACTCGTAACGCGTTGCGTCCGAAAGCTCATTTGAATTTCAAAACCCAATTACGAGATAAAGGGATCTTGACCTACATCAACGCGACAAAGTTGGGCGACCTTTTGTCACGTGAGGAATTGTCGAATCTCGCGAAATCGGCTCCGGTTTCATTGACCTTTAACGGTGAACTTTGCGGGATTTCAAAATGTTGGACAACGCGGAATTCGTCGCGAAAGTGGCTGTAATATTCCAAGAGGAATATTAATAGTTGCAATTTTCCGCTGGCGAAAATAGATTAGCATGCGAGTGGTGGGAATTAATTGGAAATGCATGGTTGGGTGTCAAAGTGAATTTTTTGACGTCCAATGACTGTGCTGCTTTTAGATAATGTGTTTTTGGATGGATGTAGAAATTGCCCGGGTGATATATTGCGACGATGGTAATTGCAATTTGATTTGATGTAATTAGTCAAAATGTGCGTAATTGCATTGCTCAGTTTCGTCAGTATTATATTTAAAGTGTTGTACGTCAGTAGATTAGAAATTATTTGTTTATCTTACGTAAATAAATCGTCTAGTTATAACAGCCTTGTATCATTCAGAACTAGAATTCATTTCGGATCAATAACAATGGAAATTTCAGTCTATTTTCGTTCAGTCAGCTAGAAATAGCTTTAGGGCTACCTATGTTTGATATCTATTACCTCGTGTTTGTCCTGCTGACAAATACTGACAAATAATGTTCAGTCTATGAATATGCACTCTTCATGTGTATATGAATATTTATGCTTCTATCCTACATATTATTCTACTTTGAACATATACTGATAGTCTGGATATAGATTTCGTTACAGTTCATCCCAGGTTTGGTATAGAAATATGGATTGATCATATATATGCGGAGAAAGGTCATCATTAAAACACTTCACTTTTCCTAACTCTAATGCTAAGTTCCTAACTATATTCCTCGTTAAATTTTTAGGATAGCTTTGTAAAATAATTCTTTATTAACATAAGGGGCGATTATAGGTTCTGCTGTAATCCTGACTCTATTTAGGAAGTTTTTGCAGTAGACCTGAAGCAATAGATTATATGGCTTATTGGTGTACGGTAAAAACTGATGATCCTATCAGTTATCACTTCTATCTTCTAGTTCCCGACTGGTTTCTTCACATTAGAAAACTGGTCCTAACTCTATACATGCTGCCTAATAATCTAATGATGTTTCTTAAGAATGGTTCAGCTTATCTCTTCTATCTTCAAGTTTCCAAGTAGTCTTCCTCAATCTACACCTTACCTCCTTTTTAAAAAAACCAAAAAACTTGAAAAAATAGTTAACAAAAATGTTTTTTCTAAATTTCGCTTAAGTAGTCCTAACTCTAGCGATGTTGCCTAATTGTCTTCTAGGGTAATAATATCTCTAAGCTAAAAAGCTGATGATTCTATCAGTTCCAGTTGGAAGTCGACTTTTTATTTCCGCCTACTTGGTGAATTTAACCGAGTGTGGTGAAGCTTTGGTGAATTTAACCGGAGAAATGGATAGCTGGTAAATTTAACTGGTTATTCGAATGTGCTGGTGAATTTAACCGACACAATCTTTTTCAATCTTCGGGAACTCCCAGCTGATTTATTTAATGAATGATTGTTAAAATTGGAATATATTATAATTAAACCAAATATAACAATTTGGTTTAATTGTTAGCGTTCGATGAATTAGCCAGGGCTGTAAACGTCGAAATTTCATTGACTCTCTGCTATCTTCTAGATTCCAACCGTCCTAAAAATCTTAAAAGAGACATGAAAAAACAATTAGATTCATCAAAACCCACCTTCCTCGGTCTCGTACTCGTCCTCCTCCCTACACTCACTCAGCCGCCTGCCCCAGGGGTACGGACTGTGCGTCTGATTCCTCGAGGGCAGCCTATTAACGTGCGACAGGAAGTAATGGTGGAAGAAACTGTCGACGCCCTCGGAGTCCTCGCCGGAAGACTGGAGCATGTCCTTGAGCGCCGCCAGGGACGTGATGGTGTTGTAGTTGATGGCCGAGATGAGGTCATCCTCGATGTCGCTGTCGTCGGTGGTGTCATCGTTCTTGTTCGCTGGGAACTTGTCCTCCTTCTCCTCCGTCTTGGTGACCTCGGCCGTCTTCGACTTGGACGGGTCGGACTTGTCCGACTTGGTGGACTCGGACTCGTCCTCGGACAGGCTTGTCGTCGAGGAGGTGTTGTTCGACGAGCCGCTCTTCGCGAGCGCATTCTGCTCGGCCGTCATCGTCGCCGCCTTCGAGCCCTGGGACTTGTCCTCCTCCGACTTGGAGGACGACC
This sequence comes from Ceratoteleas bidentatus, assembly GCA_022817645.1. Taxonomy (NCBI): domain Eukaryota; kingdom Metazoa; phylum Arthropoda; class Insecta; order Hymenoptera; family Scelionidae; genus Ceratoteleas; species Ceratoteleas bidentatus. The sequence continues at coordinate 10,605 of JABFPB010001635.1, read as the reverse complement.
CTTCGGACTTGTCGGACTTGGACTCGGACTTGTCGTCTTTCGTCGCGGACACGGGCTCCGTGTCCTCGCTCTTCGGCTCGCAATCATCGGACTCGCTTTGTTTATCCGCGCTCGAACTCTCCTCCATATATCTGAAAACCAACAAGGGTGCCGTTAGTGTCGGGTTTCAGTTACGACGCTTTTGTGTACCGAGCTAAAAGATAGATGGGTGGCGACACGGAGACTCTAGCTAGCTATCTTGGAGAGTTGTTAATTTCTTAAAGAGCTATCTTGTTATCTATTTTGTCGGGAGGTACACCTGCCAGAGGCTAACTGGAAGAAATGGTAGGAAGTAGATGGTATGTTTTTCCTATATTCTTTCCTACCTGGTAGAATCTCCTACTAATTACTAGGTAAGCTTCTTCCAACTTCCTACCAGATAGGTTTTCCTAATTAGTAAGAGGATTCCTACCCAGATGAACCCTTATCATACTTGACAGGACTTTCTTATATACCTAACTACCTAGGAAGATCTCCACTAGGAGGAATAAGATAGGTTCGTTCTACCCGGTAAGAACATTCCTACCAGGAGACCCATAAGATTCTAAGGAACGCAAGAATTAAAGCCGACAGCGCCAGAACATTTTAAGGAAAAGATCTTCAGTTAGTGGATCGATCGGAAATTGTTTGCTATCAAGCTATCGCGCGGGCAGACGATAAGAAGACGGAAACTCGATAGACGGGCGAAGATCGGTGTCGTCTGCGTGTGAATCACGTAATTGCAATAATGAAATGGCTATTTGCGCAGCGCTGTGTCGCCAAACAATCGCGAGGTGTGGCCATCGTGTCGCTTTCAAGGGTATCGGGCTCGTGACGAACGAGCGCGTTTACGTGTTTTATCGGCAACCGCTTGTCTCAAACCGTCAAGACAGTGCCATGAACCGTCCCTTGGGGTGACAGACGCCCCGGTGGGATCGTCTAATTACATTTTACAAGAAACACGCTATTTTTCCGAGAGCATTCCACGGTAATGCTCTAGTAACTCGAGACCTATAACTGCGTTTCGTGTTCGTCTTCTAGTTTACGAAGCATCCATTATTTCAGACACGACTCCACCGTGACAAACATTTAATGAATAGCAGTTTCCGAATCGGAAAAGCGTGGAATTAACGAATCGTTTACTTGGCGTGATTTATTCGTCGCTCGGACGGTACATGGCAGCTAAAATGACAACGAGGAAAGTCTAATTAACTCGTTAACAAGCGTAACGTATTCGCGGATTTGGCATTAATAGTACCAGGGTGGACGGCGAGCCAGAGCGTTGGCGCATTGCGGCAAGAACGCGCGCGTTCTCGATCCGAAAACAATCCCAGATGTGTGGCGCGCTCTTTTCTCTGACAAGACGTAAATTGGCGATAATTAAGTGTCGCGTATTGCATTAACGTGCGGACACCTCACCGCGTCGATGCTTACGCAATCGTCCGTTACAAAAAATCTCGTAACCGCTTATTATAAAGCGATTTTCATGCCGACGGTCTTGCTTTCGACTCGAAAAACTACAGAAACCCGTTCGAAAATTGAGCGATTTACGGTGAGAAGAGGGCGCCACCGTTCGAAATAATTCAAACAAATCGTTGTTTTTCGGGGTGCTTTGCATTGTCGAAAAGCGAGATATAGTGGTGCTCGGATTGGCTCGATCGATCAAAAGTGGATCAGGTGCGTTCACCCTCGCGCTCGCTCAGACACACGCCACCCCGAGGCTGTGCGCGAACTGACGCGTTTCAATCTTCCGATCGACACAGATTTATCGCCGCAATAGTTATAAGACCTATTTTCGCGCAAACGCCCGCGTCCGCGTGCAAACATGTGCATTTGCATTCAAAATAAACATTTGCTTGGCAGACTCGATATGAAAAGTGGATATGAATAATTCGCTCGCAAATTATGCCGGCGTGCAAAATCGATAGATAAATATCGAGGTGAAAAGGTTGAAAATGCCTAGGTGGACGAACGTGTAAGTGAAAATGGAGGCTTTTGTTTTTCTTTGGTCCCTTTTTGTTTTGAAAATCTTCGGTAGGAGATGCGCAATGAACAATATACATTCTTATATTCCTCGATAGTACAGTGGTCAATATCCCCAGATTTCAGCTCGTCGATTTCCCTTAAAGTGAGTTAGTTCTCTTCAAATCTTCTTCAAAAACGTGTTTTTCCTTTCTCTCCTTGTAGTCAAAGGTCATAGGCCCATCTGCGAGATTTTCTTTCAATAATCTTCGATAGTACAGTAACCAGAATCTCAAATAAAGATGCATAGTGAACAGTTTATATTCTTATATTCTTCGGTTTTTACAGAGGTCAATATCCCTAGATTTCAGATAGTCGATTCCCCTTAAAATGTGCCACTTCTGTTCGAATTCTCCGAACTTATCTAAAGTATTCTGCGGTTCGCAATCGATAAGTCAAGATTAAACATCGTCCCGGAAGGCAATAGCAGAACATCCTCGCGTACGATCCGAAGAGGACCTCTGTACAGGGTGTAGTTGACCGGACAAGCAGACTGGCGTAAATCGAACTTTGGCATTGTGCCGGGTCGGATTCGCCGGCGAGAAGTAGCGCTTGTTTACCGCGTGCTGCTGTGACGTAAGACGAGTTTACGGCAACAAATAGCGATGCGTGCGAGAGTGCAACAATGTTCCGGTGGGTGTGACGCAGTGGCGTACCCGATCATCTTTTGATCTCTAACGGACAGAGAACATCCAAATTAGCCATTTCGCGCCGACATTTTTGTTAAACTACTCGAAAACATTCGTATTATGTAAAAAAAATGTGTTTAGGAGACTTTTTCAGTTGAAGTGGTGAGATTTTATTACTATTTGGGTGGGTGCCGAAAAAAATGGCCACCTCCGCGGTACTCTAGTGGTTATTTTCCTCTTGAGGTTAATATCACACAATTGTGCTATAATTTACCTTTTATGAATATTTATGGATAATTTAATCCGAGTCACCGGTGGAACGAAATGACCAATTTGAAATTGCTCTATCCATTCAACGTCACCTCAAGACACACCCACCAAAACGTGCGCGACGCTATAAATTAGCCGGTCTTGGTAAAGAATAAAAAGTGACCTTTCTTATGGATGTTTTTATTTGAGCCTTATAATTGATGCACTTTACGTTGCTCGCTTGAAAGGTCGCGCGGTTGCGTTCAGAAACTTTAAAGTTTACGCATTTTTTGAAGTTTACGAGATTTCAAAGAATACACAATTTTGAAACTGCCTCCAAATTGCACTAAATTGACACATTTGTAAATGTTTGTCTTCTAAAAGGAATAGCAAAATCAATCAAACGATCAATTTAACAAACCTCAACAATTTAGAAAATAATCAGAACATTTTTAACAGTGCATTTCGTAACTATGCCCATTGTCGGTTTGACTCTGAAGAATTTATTGGATAAGAAAAATGGAAAACTTTGAACCAGTCGATTGGGAAAGCGGCAGAAGTGAGACTGTCGAGATAACGTGTCGACCGAATGGTGAAAAACAAAGAGACAAAGGATCAAAATCGACTGTTGCGCTGCAACAAAGAGTCGCGAAATTCACTCGATAAACAGATCGATGCCTCACCGCGAGTCGCGCAACGAGGTGAAACTTTGAATTGGCTTTCTGGTCAAAAGTCATGTTGGCAAATTTTTCAGAAAACTTAAACTTACATTCCTTAAAAAAAGGAATAAGAAACGCAAGTCAATAATTCTGACCTTTCAACCCAATTCAGATCTAGATACAAGGAATGCAAACAGCAACTGAGCATTAAGAAAACATCCCCATTGTAAGATCGATATCAAAGTCTAGAAGATAACGACTCGTAAATCTAAATATTCGTTGATAAAAAGTGTTGTAAACTCCGAAGTAATTAAGGAATATGCTAAAAATGAGGCTGGTAAACTTCTAGGTCATTAGGGTATATTTGATAAAATGAAGCATGTAAGATCCTAGAAAAAGATAAGGAAAATTTCCTTATCCTAGAAAAAGATGAGGAAAATTTCCTTATCTTTTTCTAGAGGGTAATTTTCCAGATTTCATTATCTGTAGGGAAGTTTTTTAAATTACCTTATATGGAATGAAATTTTAGACGTCCTCATACATAAGGAAATTGCCGAATTTCCTTTTCTCTATGTAAATTTCCCAAATTTCCTTTTCTCTATGAAAATTCCCCAAATTTTCTTTTCTCTGTCGACATTTCCCAAGTTTTCTTTTCTCTATTTTCCATTTATATCCAACCATGATACATGATATAAAAAAATGCAAATATTTCCCCAATAATCGGTTAAACCGATTATTGGGGAACAGTAAAGGGCAAGTATCCAACAGATGGTTCTGACTTAATATCCGGATAAAAGATGGTTCAAAGGGTTCCTAACCCGGAATTTCGCGCGACTGAATTCCGTGGATTCCGAAACTTTCCATCCGCGGCTTGAAATCACGCTTACATATTTATATACATAGAACGACGTTATCGATCAACGCCAAGTATATCGCGCACAACCGGACAACTATGTTGAGGCCCAATCAACGAGCTTATTGATTCCGGTGCACCACTTCGGAACCTTGGCAATCAGTAAAACGGAAAAATCCGATCGACGTGAAACGCAATCCTTGTTTTTCCTCGAACCACTCCTCTGTTCGTTCTGTTTTTTTCGATCTTTGGCAGTCTAGTGGTTAGTGTACATATATTCTCGGCTTTTATTTCTCGACGGAGTGGTCAGTCTCGTAGTTGAAAACCTTTTAAAATCTCCAATAGCCTTTAGATTATTTCTAATTGTTTATTTGAAAAATTGAAACAATTTTTAATTGAAAAATTACATCAGTTATCTCAATAATTTTTGTTAACTCTTAAAAAAACAAACATCTGATCGACTTTGTTTAGTAAAAAATATATTCAATCTTCTCTTCTTAAAATATATCATAAAATGTGGTATAAATTTCGGTATATTCTTCTAAGCTTTTTATAGTTTGTCAATGTTTTTCATCGCGAAATATACGATTATTTTCGTAAACGTTACTTAATTTAAACAATGTTTGTTTGTTGTTATTTTGAGAATTGAAAAGATCACAAGTGGATAAGTTTCGACGGATTCGGATGAGAAAAAGCAAACCCCCCTGTGTACTACATATATTCGTATCGATTGGCCGGACTCGGCGCGCACATGTAAGACTACACGCGTTGGCCAGAAGCAGCCCCGCTAGTTAAATATCTCGATGAACGGTAGGCCACGCTTTTCGACACTGTTCCGGGATCCGCCGACGAGCGCTCTTTATTTTCGGGTCGACCGATTTTGCGCGAGAAATTGTGCACACCGAGCGAAAAGTCGCGATTTTTCCTGCCGGAGCTTTGCTTTTAATTAAAATCAAATGTTTGGTTTCTATAATCGACATTGCAGATGAATCGCGGGATACGATGGCCATTTAATTTGTTCACTCTTAAAATGTTATCGAAAATGGTATTTTCTAATAAGTGCCCAGATATCCTGCCCAGATTTTCGAAATAGAAATTCAGCCAATTTTGAAATCAATTTGTTTATAAACGAAAATTTTAATAAGACGAATATGTATACTTCTAATAACATTTTAGGTAAAAATACCTGAATACAAAATATACAAAAATATTTTGTATGTTTTATTATTTTTTTAATTAAAAAAATTTTTTTATTATTTTAGTTTTGGTATTAAGTTAGGCCAAATGATTTTAAAATAAACAGGGACATTATACAAGATAAATTAATTAATCATTGTTATAATTTATAAATATAAATTACGAACAAGGATAGCAAAGTGTGCATGTAAGTGTAAAGTATCGCCTATCCATCGCGTTGGTAAGACGGTATATTTGTAATTACAAAACAGGATAAATCAATAGAATCAAATTACAATTTACAAGTTCCACCGTATACATTTTCATACGCTTATGAGGAAATTAATATTTTGCTCCCGCATCACACGCGTTCAATCGCTCATTGGAAAACGCGAAAAATCAATCTCCGACTCATTTATCTTCGTGTTCTGGTTAATGGATTGTTCTTCCCGTGACTAGATTTATATGAATTTATCGCAATCGGAATCGTATATACAGTTAAATCGATTAAATGTCGGAATTAGGGTGCCTAATCAACAAACGTACGTTTCACGTTCGACGAATCGTTTGGATTCCAATGAGTTGCACGAAATTGCAATGTTAAGGAAAACCGGAATTTTCATGTACAAGTTGTACGCACCGCGCGTTATTTCTATTTCGAACCGAATCGTACGACAAAGCAATACAGATAAACGGCGCGATAAAAAGTTTATAGCGATTACAAATGAATAATTATTGCGAATAAAATAATGGTTATTCGATACCTCGTCTAACTTTTTTTACCTTTCTTGAACTTACATATTTTTGTAAGTTGACTTTATTCTATTTATTTTTATTTTTTTAATTAAAGCATTTAATTCTTGTGATCTGTTTGAGATTATTTTCATTTTTCTAACATTGATAGAACAAACAAGGTTTGTTTAATCAAACGTGTTCATTTTCACTTTTAATAATATTTTTATCGAATTAATGTAAATAATCGAAACCCCAAAACTCGGCACGAATCTTTACGAACTAGCTCCACTTTATTAAGTGACATAAATCGTTTAAAATGAAAAAAAGGGCGTCGGGGTTACGGCGCCGTAAATTACGCTCCTGGTCATGGTACTTAAAATGACAGGAGCGTTGCCAAGGATGACACATAACCGAGTTTGCAATACGTGCAATAACGTAACGCGCTCTGAGAATAATGTTTCGGGGGAGAGACCCGTCCGGTATTAATACTCATTGACATTGAAATGAAACAGCTGATTCGAAATTCTGTGCCGCAGGTTTGACGTTTTTTTGCCCGCTCGCGAAAAAAGCGCGCGACCGCTAGACAAACACTTCAACCCGAGATTACGTCGTTGCGCAACGCAACTGAGTTCGTCCGATTACTTAATCGCGCCGCGTCGATTGCTTTTCGAAAAACGGAGACGCGTCTCTTTCCTCGAACATTTTTATTCGAACGCCCGCTCGATAAGACCGCAGTAAAACATTCATGCACAACAGGATTGTTCTTAGAGTCAGCCGGCTGCATTATTGATGTCATCATGCAGCGCGCTGGAACGCTTTGAAATGCGATTTTTTATGATCTTCAGAGGTCTTTATGGAGCGTGTAAGAGTCACGTCTTTTTGTTGGAAACAAAGGTGTAACGGGTAAAAATTGTTTATTGCAGGGAAATATATTTATTTGAGGTTTCATTAGGTTTTTGTTATATAAGTCAACTGTATAAAACGTCTATGCAAATTAATTGTTTATGAAAGTTACCGTTCTCCAATTTCAGAAAAGTTGCAGCAGTTAAAAGTTATTGTTACTTGTTTTCTACTTTTCTCAGTTTAACAACAAATTGCACATAATTATTGAATAGCAGTTTCTAGAGTAAATGATAAATGTATACGTGAAAGTATTATTTATTTATTATTAAATAATGGACATTTAATGCCTTATGTTAAAAGTTTACCATTATTTATTTATTATAGAAATAGGTTATTACGATTAAACAATAATATATAAAAATGCAAACTCTACTTCAAATCCAAAAAATCGTATTTATTTAAAAAAAATTTTTTTCAATAGCCTCAATTCATTTTAATCAAAGGATTTTCTTCATCTTATATAAATGACTTGTGTATTTACAATTATCTTTAAGTATCAAAAACAAAATATGACTTTCAAAGAAGCCTTAGTTCTACGACTTTTCCTTTCAATAATCTTCGACAGTTCATTACCCAGTATCTTGAATACAGATAGGTAGCGATCAGTATATATGTTTATATTCTTCGGTAGTATAATGGTCAATATCCCCAGACACTATCTTGCCGATTCCTCTTAAAGTGGTTCACTTTTCTTCAAATTCTCGCCAAAAACATTTCTCCCTTTCTCTCTTCATAGGCAAGTCCAAACTCATTGTCGAAAATTAATACAGACCACTGTTCTCTATTAATCTTCGACAATACAGTAACTACAATCTCAAATAGAGATGCATACTGAACTGTATATATTATTTTTCCTCGATAGTACAGTGGTCAATATCCCCAGGTTTCAGCTGGTTGATTCTCCTTACAGTCAGACACTTTCAGACTCTCTTCAAAAACATCTCTTCTCTTTCTTTCCTGCAACACATTTCTCCCAAGAACTGCAACATTCATCCAACCCACCCCACCGCCTCCAATCATCCCATAACCTAACCCCCCCCCTAAACAAACCCCTCTGCAAATTTCCGCCAGTCGCCAGTCCTGCAAAAAAAATTTTCCATTAGTCACCGGAACGCAAAATGCTCGACGTAATAATATCCAGACGACCGCTGAAATGCGTGATTAAACGTGGCGCGGGGGGAACACTAGCGCCATTGTTTCGGCGGCGCGGCACGTCCTCGACGCGAGCTGCAAATGAAGTGGTTTGCACGCGAGCCCGCGCGGCAAATTGGAGCGCGCGAGCGCGCACGTGACCGCGGCGATGGCGATTCGCCGCCGCCAACTCGGGCGAATTGCGTTGGCGCGCGCGAAAATCGCGCCGGCGCGCTCCCGCCAAGTGGAGCGCGGCTGCGACAAATTGGCGCGCGCTTGGTGGGGGTAGGTAAACGACTCGCGTTTGTTTGTCGGGCAATACGGTGCACGTTTAGTGTGTTGGGATCCACTTGTTTTGTTTCGGCAGTCGAAACAAACTCTGACCTTAGGCAGATTCGACTGATTCGAGTGTTTACAAACAATTTCGACTAAAGATGTTTACTGAAAGTGGTCGTAGTGGGCGATGTTTTCATTCGATATATCGAAATTATCGACAAAACAATCGATGTATCGAAATTATCGAAACACAATCGATAGATCGAAGATATCGAAAAGTTAATCGATGATGCGAAGGTATCGAACAAATGATCGATGCATCGAATTTATAAACAATCGAAACTGATCATCATATCGAAGTTATCGAAAAATCGGAAAGGGTCGATGTATCGAAATTATCGAAGAATCATAAGTGATCGATAAGTCAAATAAAAATATTAATAAACATTGCACATCGCAGCATTTGGACTTTAACCTGCAGCTGAATAAATAATTTAACGTAGCGGTAGTCAACATTGTTTGCGGACGGGACGGTAAAGTGCAGAATGAGTCCGAATCCAAAGACCAATGGAGCTGAACGTGCAACTACAAACCCCTTAATCTAGTAAACTGGGAACGAACAGTTTGAAAACAATTATCGTCTACAGACTGCAAGACGAGCCGGCTATAAGTAGCGGCTTAAAGACTGGTATAAATAGACGCCGCAACTGTCTATAGCCGATTGATGCCGAGATTGAATACCAAAGGTGGCCGTCCGCCTCGCAATCCCAAAGCAATGTTAGAAGATATTGAAGAATTATATCGTTCCATCTCACTTCAACTACCGACTTCAGAAAGGGATGACCAGATACAAAATCCTCATCTTCTAACTCTTCTAACCACCAGTATTAGAAGATCTGAGGATTAGAAGACAGGATCTCGTCATCTCTGTCTAATCGCAATAGTTAAACTGCGATAGAATCGGTACATCTAACTTGAGTTTAGGGTTAAGAAATGTTCGCGATTCGAATCTTCAATGTCTCTAACACTCGGAGTCCTGCATGACCCTCGACAGACGTTGCTCGTAACTCATAACAAGATAGGCGGGGAAAAAGCTAGTGTTTTCATGCGATAAATCGTCGGCCGGACAAAACACGTGACAAGGATAAAATGGCGCTGAACTCTGGCCGGTAGAGACGCGTCGGGTGGGTTTTCAAAAACAAACGTTGCGCAACGGCGACGCGCGCGATCAATCGGAACTGGCTTGCGACAAATGTTCCAGCGATAAAATCGACCCGGAGTCGGGCCGCGATTTTCCGGTCGCGGGCGACGCCGCATTGTTTGCATCGTGCGGCTACAAACGAGACTATAAAATGGTCATTAAAAGCGTTGCGCAATCGTCGTTGCGGAGGATGCTTCTGGTTGCGTGAAGATCGATTGATTGGGAAAAGCGACTGAATGGAGATTCGCTTTAGATTATCAGAGTTGAGTTTAAAGTACCGAAAGGTTCTGAACGAGGAAGATGATTGGTTAAATCTGTCTGGTTTTGCGGTATCCAGTTGCCGACCATCTCCTTCCTGGGGCGGCAAATCCTTTCCAAACTCTTCGAAGTGTCCTAGCGTCCTTTCTCCTACTTGTCTGCCCTTAATTCCTGTCTCCCTCCTTTCTTCTTCTGCCTTCATCCCTATCTTCAGCTTCAGCTCTATCAGTGATTCCAATCCTTTGTTCTTAGATAGATTCCGTTTAGGTGTGGGTGGGCAAAACAGACCCTCAGTTCTTAGGTCCAGTGACCCATTGTGCTGTACTCCCCACTAAATAGTTAGTGTGCTCAGTCCGGTATCCTTCATTAGTCCTACCAGACTGCTCACATTAATGTTTTTAATGTTTTCCACATAAAACATGGACACTGTCCTCAGCGCTCTCCCCACAAAGTCTGCATAGATTATCTAAGCATAGTCCCATTTTCTGAGCATGG
>JABFPB010001634.1:0-24116 GCA_022817645.1 Ceratoteleas bidentatus | reverse complement strand
CAAGAGTCTGGAACTAATCTGGATGCAATCTGGGAATAACGTGGGAACGATTTGGATGTAATCTGGCAACAATCTGGATACAATCTGGAAAGCTATATCCAACGTAGTAAGGTAAGAGTCTGGGTTAGGACAGGAGCCAGATTGGTGCCGGATTCCAATAAATAACTACGGGTCTGGGTGCAGTAAATAACTACGGGTCTGGGTGCAGTCTGGACGGAGTCTGGATGGAGTCTGGACGGAGTCTGGATACACTCGGAATATAGTCTGGACTTAATCTAGACGTAGTCTGGATGAAAGCTGGACGGAGTCTGGATGGAATCTGGATTGAGGGTGGATGGAGTCTGGACGGAGTCTGGATGCACTGTGAATGCAGTCTGGACGTAATCTGGACGTAGTCTGGATTCAGACTGCATCCAGACCCGTAGTTTATTTATTGGAATCTGGCACCAATATGGCTCCTGTCCTGGCCCAGACTCTTACCTTACTACGTTCCAGACTGTAACCAGATTGTTGCCAGATTACATTCAGATCGTTCCCATTTATTCCCCAATTGCATCCAGATTAGTTCCAGACTATTGCCAAATTGTATCCAGAATACTACCATACTAGAAAACCAGACGCTTACCATACTATATCCAGACATAGTTATATAATTTTTTTCACGCAAGTTAACAGGAAGTTGAAAACTGGATTGAAAGAAATTGTAAACGTCTATAACAAATAAAAGAAAATAAAGAAACGCGTATAAACATATTTATACACTTTTAAGAGACAATACAGTATATAAACAAATGAAATAAAAAACAAATCTACTAAAGACCACCTGATTAACAGGTGTATGAACAAGTAGACCGAGATGAATGAAATCTTGGGTTATAACCGAATTTGACGAAGACTTTTCAGTAATGTACAGTAGAGGTCACCTGATATTGTATAATTACAACGTTGAATCAATAGATTAATACATAATGTCCTTTAAAGCTGGACCCACATTTTCAAAAATAACAGTTTTTGTAAAAATCTTGACAACTCTTCAATCTGAGGATTTCTTTCAGACAACTTTTTTTCAGTTTTATTACAACAGTTAACTTTAAGATTGTGGAATACTGTTCCTTAGGAAAACTCATGTACATTTTTTTATTTTTATCATGTATAGTTCACAAATGTTGCATCATTTGTTTCATCGTTTGTGTAAACACAACAAGTAAAAATTAAAATTAATATCTTATACTTGGACATATCTTATAATATGACGTTTAGCCTATCTTACAATTTTAGTGCATTTTAAGGTGATGTCGAAGATTTTCTACCACGGAGTCAGGGTGTTTTTACATTTTATGATTCTTATGTTGAATTGTTCTGAATAGTTTATTCATAAAATTTTTCTGTTACGGGAGAATGATGTTTTATACAAACATAAATTGTATAAACAATTGTGAATTTAATGTATAAACTTTTTTTCGTTGCTACGTCACTCCATGAGGATGAGGAAGGCGTGAAAACGACCAAGGAACTGTCTATATATTTGTCATCAGACGAGATTCACCGATCAGAGTTACTATATTATCATTCTAAAGTTTATCTAATCTAAACGCAAATGCGTGTCTCAGTATTTTATTTCTGGTTATGAAATATAATAACAATGTGAAGCATAGATAATAAACGTATTAACACAAGTACTTATTAAGCTCATTGTCTCTGTTTCTATACGTTTGAAGATTTTCTATAGGTATCAATACTTCATTTTTAATAGGTTTTGATATATAAGGTTGTATCCAAGTGGCCTATTATTTATCTCGTGAATGTTGCAATTTTTCCGCATTTCGAATACCTTCCCGGTAACCGACGGCGTGTAACCACATTGCTAAATACGGTATTTATCACAACGGAAGTATTCATGAAACTATCTTGGGAATGTCGTCAGAACACATTGGAGTATGACATTCGGAAAAAAATTCTGACGTCCCCAATAGGAATTGAACTCGCAACTCTTCGAGCGGATGGCTGATGCCTTATCCATTACCCCAATGCAGCACATAGTGATCGGTTCACATTCGTGCATCGTGTCTGAATTATATTCAAGATTGAATACAAGCAATGAGGCTATGGCATATTCAGCGACTCCGTATACAAAGCCTTACCCGCGGAATGTGCCAATGGTACATTCGGAGATGGCAAAACATAGTTTTACTCGCTAAATGTGGCTTCTATGTGTAATGGAGAGATTCCGTATAGAAACCACATTCGGAGAGCATTTGGCCGAATCGATCCTATATGCCCTCGGTTACCGGGTTCAGACTACGTATCATAGTTACTGCCGATCATGTAAATATTTTCAGATCAGTTTTGTAAGATAGGGTAACGTGAAACCTATCGGCTGTGATTGATCGACGAGTTGCGATTTTTGGCGCGGATTTCACAGTAATACGTTCGAACGTTATTTCCATTATAGCCGGTTATTAATTTGATATTTGTTTCCGTTGGTAAATTGATTGCCAAAATTGTTCAAATCTTATTTCAAGAGCTAACGGACAGTTTCTTCAAAAGTTACTATTTGTGCCAGATAGATTCATGAATACGGTCAAAAACTCTTTTTCGCCGGTTTGTCATTTAAATCTGGGTAATTAAAATTACTAATTGGATCGATTACATTTGTTTCGTGTAATGGATGCCAGTCTTATGTCGCATCCACTTGCCAGCCGGTTGCCGATCTGGTCATCTGGCAACCACACTCTTAAAACAATCTTCTCATCGTGAAAGGAATCGTTTCATAATGAAAGGATGTTCCGCTCAAAATATCGATACAACTAAATCCTTTCATAATAAAAGGAATAGTTTTAATACAAAACTACAAACTATTCAGTTAAAAATAAATTCTTTCAACATAAAATTAAGTTGTATTAAGATAAACGGAATTTCATAAAATTACAGTGTTTTCAACATAACATGAAGAATTTTAAGGGTGTAGCTGGAAAACAGGCTGGCATTAAGCTGGCAAGAGTATGGCTCGCGATCATGATACAGCCTTCGCGCCGCACTTATGCCAGCTTACTTTTTCCGCGTGGATGATAATTTATATTTTTCTCTCAGAGATGTATGTATTATTAAATACATTATTAAAGCTGTGCGACGACGATTTTGTCAAAAGTAATTAATAAAATTATTTAAATTACTTTAATATATAAATTTATTTATAATTTAAATCACTATATAGGCATATTTATCTTTTTATATTTAACCAAGCAAACAAGAAATTTTGGACTCGAATTCTCAAAAATTCTATTCGAATCATCAAACATTTCATTTTATTTGCGCACTACCCAGAGAACAAAACGTAGGTATTCCAAACGTTTAAATGTCGCTTGCATAGGGTAACATTAAAGTTTTGTAAACTTTAATGTTTTGTTGTGGTTTTCTAAACGTTAATCTAACCTTCAGTAGTCGACATTCCAACGCTCGGAACACCTGCAATCTATCTGGTTGTACATAAATATTGTAATTTTTTTGGTTAACAACTGCAGTATTATATAATCTTTTGCAAGAATATGTGGAAACCGTCTAAAAAACCCTATTTCGAATAAAGAGGTACAGTTTTACAAGTTCACTTATTGATAAAGCAAAATGTTTCTCAACTCACAAAAATTCTTATACATTTTTTATGACGCATTTATCAGGTTTAAAACGCTTGCAATGTAAAACGAAAAAATGTGGCAAGTCATGATTGGAAATTAACTTTCAGTTCGAATGTGCACACCTGACCGGGATCCCATTTGAGAACACTTCCGTTCGGTATATGACGTGAATCAATCACAAAAACTACAAACACCGCAAGGTAGCACTTTAGTCAAACGGTGCGTAGAATAAAAACACGTTTGTATTTTGATGGAATTTCGATGTAATTTGAGTTAGAAGTCATTAACGGCCCAATGCTACGAATCGCCACGAAATTCCGTGGTGATTCGTGGCGTTGGGCCATTAAAGGATTAATTGGTTAATATACAAATACAATGATTTTGACGTTTCTGTAGCCACTTTATGTTTTAACTTTAACAAAAAATACTATTCTTTTAATTTTATTAAATTTTATGTAATGTAAAAATGCTAATTATTAAATATATACAGAGCATATAATATATTTAATAATTATTGTTTAATTAACCCTTCAAAATCCGTACATAGCCCGGACCTTAAACAAGATGCTGAAGCTTTTTCAAAAATAACTGAAAGCAATTTGATAATAAGAAATACTACGCTCATACAATATTATACATGCCATAAGAGAAGGTATTAATGAGTTCATTATTGCCCATTATTGCAATTATGAATCTATTATTACTTCGCTTACATGTTATGTGCCAAGGGAAACATTACACAGTTCCTGTTGCATATTGTCGGCAAAACTGTTGTAGACGTATTGTTTGTTGCAAACCAGCGTTTTGTTAACATTTTACAAGCATAAATGCTATCTATAATCATGCGCAAGGAATATGCAACCAAGCTGCTTTCAAAATCCCATTATATTTGCTTAAGCAGCTCTAGACCGGAAAATGCAATTTTCCGCTCAAGAGCAATTTAGGAGAATCGGACAATTTGGTCCATCATGCACTGTAAAAAATGTACGGAGTTCGACGCTGCGGTGTAAGATGTCACTAGTTTCAGAGCCAAGTATTACTCAATGGTGGTGTAAAGTTTAGTCCATCTTAAGAAGTAAACTGGGAGAGCAAAATAAATGATGAACTGTAACAACAAATGTTGCACATTCACACGGAAAAATATGTTAATTATGTATTTTAATTATAAATGACATGTTTAAAGTCGAAAAATGTACGTGATTTGTTTTTATCAATATCAAACTAAACTTCGACCGAACCTCAAAAATTCACACAGCGAATGTTATTCCGTTTCGGACTGAACCTGACTGAACTCCGTACGGAGTGAATTTTTCACTCCGGTAACACCGAATTCACTCCGGATTTTTAACAGTGTGACAAAATATCGGTGGCACCACCGGCGAAAAATCCATTCATTCTATTTTTTTAAAACTTCCCCTTCAAAATATACTATTCGCTTGCAACTTCAATTAAAGAGTTAATTTCAATTGAATCATTGCAATATAAATCATTTTCAATGATTAATAGTATAATATTAACAATTAAAAAAATAGGTTTTTTTATTAGTTCCGGAAGGGAGAAGGAATTGATTATTACCTAATGGCATAGTGTACTGTTATTCACTTTTTATTAAGTAATTTCATAAAAATTGAAAAACTGTGGGCAGTAAAATTTCACTCAATCAATTGTTTTCTAATGTAATTGATGAAATAAACGAATCCTTGAACCAATGAATCTTTTTATGTATATTATTTTTAACTGTAGGGATACAACAGAGTTTAAACCTACTGAATAGAATTTTAGACAGTGCAAAGAAATGCCTTGTATTTCTAATGTAAAAATACGGTTTTACATTCTAAGGTAAAAATACGTTTTTACCTTTGAACGATAATAGTTACATAATTTTTTATAAAAATAGTGTAGTATGGGTCTTTGATGTGCATTAATCAATTATATTAAAGTAATACGACAATTAACTATTGAAGGTCTAAATTAGGACACTTGTTATAGAATAAACGAGTCAATGTTAAAGAAATTTTTTATGAATTCGCATTTCAAAAATCCGACGAGCGTTGAGCTAAACCAATAAATGATAACATAAATAAAGAAGATTTGAACATCTTGAAATAGCTGGCAAGAAATGTGTCAAGTTAACTGCAATAAACACGTGTAAATAATAGATTTGTATCGGGGAACTAACTTGCATCTAGTAACACTGACCTTTTTTGTTCAGTGCGCTATATGAAATATGGAGAATGCAAGTTACGCAAATTCTCATACTGTTGTTGACTATTTAAGTGGGCGCTGCTTCTTAATGAAACAAATAAAGTATACCTTGGCCTAAATACAACATTTAGCTCGATACTACTCGTAAAAGCGTAATGACGACTTTAGTAGGACGAAAAAAAATGTTTTTCTTTTCCGAGGGAAACACGTGATGGGGTTGGAGGATGGCGCGGAGAGGGTCGCGGAGGGAAGAGTAAGTCTTTCGAACTGATCTTATCATCATGTAACATTAGTTGCCTTTTATGAATAATGCATAGCCGAAGGAACAGCAGGTGACTATGGCGGAGCATCCACTTCAAATGAGCCAGGCAAGACAGAATTGAATCTTAAGTATCCGTCTAAAAAGCTGTATTAACCCTCTTATCATCGATCCAGTAACGAGCATTTGCTGTTGTAGCCGCTCGGTCCGTTAAGCAGCAATGTTCCGACAAACTTTGAACACCACAAGCTTTTTCGAATGTCGGTTTTGACCAGTCTATCTGTAATATCCTGTTGTTAAGTCCCTAACCCGTGTCTCTTTGAGCCTTTAGCAAACAGCAAGATGTTTATTCACATAGCCTCCAGCACCTCCAATCGTACTAAAAATATTTGAGATTGACAATTGCCATGAAGTGAATTTCGGTATCGATTAGTTATATCAGAAAAATACAAAAGATTTATGTAAGCAAAAAACTAAAAATTGCAGTAAAAATACAATTGCAGTATAATAGATATTCTAATAAAGTCTTCTTGCATCGATAAAACTCTTCCATCAGTAAAATATTGTCGAAAAAAACAATCGGCTGTTCCTTTTATTTTAAAACTCCGAAACCGCTATTGATGACCACCGGTATCCGTAAAATTGCACATGATACACATAGACAACTGCTATTCTAGTCGGATGGCGCGATGTTGATTAATTCCGACGCTTTCTTGCTGTTTGCATTGAAAAGATGATTTAGAAAAGTATACGTTGTATTACCTGTTGTGTAGTACGAAATTCACTCGTCTTGACCAATTAACTGTGAGGGTAAATAATCTTGTACATAAGCACCTTTTGAATATATGTCGCACTTAGCGTCACGGCCAGATGTGCAGAGTGTTAGGAAAGAAAAAGCATCGGAGAAAAGTATCGCGAATCAGACCGCACCATCGTGCCATGCAGATCCGTATACGCTAGTACGTTACAAAGAATGCCTGCATTAGATAAGACGCGCAATCATAAACATGACATGAACCTATTTTATAAGAGTTATATATAACACGGGATGCGCAATGAAACAGATCAATTGTTTATTTTATAATATTCGTGATAGCCTGCCTCCCCATGTTCCAATATTCAACACCCTCTACTCCCCGAACTATTAGTAAATCGCGGTAGATTTTGCTCGCCCGTGAGATCTTTCGCTCAAAGTCAAAGCACTCTATGTATTTTTCGACATCTTTGTACATAAAACGCAGGCATCACGAATACATCATTCGAACATCTAGTTGACTGGTGTCCAGTATCATCACATAGACCATCCCCAACCATTAATCTCACTATTCTAGTTAATCTTTATATAAACGAAAAGTGTTAGCAATTGGCATATGTTGATCAAAAGCTAAGTCCGTGTGCACCCGCACTGTTTTTAATTTTTGAGATCTATCGTTGTCCCGTCTCGGACCGTAACCTCATCCAGCGGTTTCAACGTATAACCGGGGAAAATAGATCCGCCCGTTGGACCTCTTTTTCCGGGCTATCGATCGAAGTCTAGAAATAATTAAATGTCGCGAAGCTACTTGTCTTTGCCTTCACTCCTCAAACTTGCTTCTGTTGTTCCACTCTTTGTATAGACTTTTGGTCTCAAGACCCGCCGTTCGGACTCTGTTAATGCTCCTTTGTGTACCTTCGTGCCGTACCCACATTCTTTTTATCCTTTCTCCCCGTTTCTCAGTTTTTCATAGAATTTGCTGATAAATTAGCGACGCGATGATGAGAGTCGAAGGCGAGATCCAAGAAACGGAACAATAGAGAAGTTAGAGTAGGATTAATGGACAGATACGGGATTGTCTTGTGGAAGCAGAGACCTTCGACCGGTTAAGGACGTTTAAAAAGTGTCGCCTTTTCGATCATTCTTAGTCGCATTACATCAATTGTGTCGAAAATACAGAATTCTTTCAATAGAATAAAAGAGCTATGAACAGGTTTTCTCTGCGAATATGTTGATTGGTTTAGCAAATATGAAACTCAGCACTGACTACTTTATAGGCACGAGATTATACAATTCGTAAAAAAATTGTATACTTTCGGAGCAATCAATTGTGCAATTCTTGTATGAGGTCAATTCTGTGCAATTCTGTTTTAAAATCTTTATTATAACTATGATTATTGTAACACATTTTGATGGTTAAATGTTCCTATTTTACGACTGTCCAAAAGCCCGCTTGTTATGAATTCTTACAGAGGAACTCGTTCTGATCCTACGTCGATTTATAAACGTCGACTCTATCTCATATTCCTTTGAAGTTTGGGGAAAACTTGTTAAATAAATCGTTCTTCCCGTTAGAGAGTCCTAAACGACTTTATTGCAAAGAAATCAGTTTCTGAAAATGTATACATTATATTTATTATTAAAAATAAATAATATATTGGTTTATTTTAATATAAAAATAAACCAAATAACATTTTGCTCGTAAAATTTTACGACTACAGTGACACTATGCAAATCTAGCTGTAAAAAGTTGAAAAATTCATCATTCAAAAAGCAAGAGTTTGTTCAGAAATCGCTAATTATTCGTTTTTATAACTTTGCTTCAATGTTTACTAATTGCAGATTTATAAAATGTTTTAAGAGTCCTGTAAACTTATACCCTGTAGACTTATAAACTATATAATTTAAGGGTCATTTCTACCTTGTGGGCGGAAAAAGACGTAATATTCACTTTTTTTCCGGGTGTTTGCATGAAGGCATAAACTCAAATTTTTCTCCATTTTATTCATTCACTCTTGGACTATAAAAGTGTAATTTATAATTAAAATGTGTCGTTGCCATTGCGAGTTGTATGGCCGCAAAGGCCATACAACTTGCAATCATGTAAAAAAACATATCGCGAAAGTTTCTGCGGTCGAAATATTGCTCCGAAACAAAAAATTTAATTTATTCTTTGAATACGAGTGTCTCCATGTCCTCTAGCAGAACTGATCAATTCCATCAATCTACACAACATGTCAGCCATTTAAACAAAATGTACTTTTTAGTCAAATTCCTAGCTCTGAACATGGATTTAAAAATGTGGCTGACATTCTCAATGAGATATGAGAATTGGAGAGAGATGTGTAGACAAATTCACTAACAATTAAAAACGTTTCGTTAAATAGAATTCGAGTTATCAGTTCCCTAGTGTCGTTTCGAGAAAAATGCGTTTGAAGTTTTGAGAATAAGTTTGTAATATATTATGCGATTATTTTGATATTTACAGTTAATCCGGTACTCTCGGGCCATATAACAGTCCCTCTATCTTTCCGAACTCCTCCTGCTGCAGGACATTGTTGAAGCTTCGGGCAAGACCATGTTTTGTTAGCACACTTGGTCTTGTCCGCTGTGGCGCGCTCTCCGAGGAGCCCGCGCACAGTGCTTGCAAATTGCTTATAACTTCCGTTGCGCTTTGAATATCGCTTTCAGCGCTTGTCTATATATATTCTAGAAACTATCGAATAATGCAAAAAATAAAAATTGATTTTTTGCAACCCACAAGGTAGACAGAACCCTTGAATCATTTTACTTAATTTGATGATATAACATTTTTAATATTATAACCAAAATAAATTTTTTTTATTCGTAATGCACGCCGCAAATAACTGCTTCAAACACCAAACAATATTTTCAGTTACGTGAAATTAGGAAATCGAGATCATTATTTTTTATAAATTTCGCAATTCATAGCATGTTCACTTGGGTCCGATCCGATTACCGGATCGTGTTTCTCACTCTGGTTTAAATTATGTTACTTGGGAGAGCAAAAAAGGACGCAATGGATCGGATCCGACCAACCTACCCAAGTGAACATGCTATCAGTGTATCAAAAAAGTTATTAATTAACGCGTGTAACGAACAGTTAAATAAATGTTGTTCAGAAAGTTTCAGGTTATTCTGCAAAGAATATTTCTGTAAGATTGAAATGTGTAAAACGAACTTAACTGGTCGATGGTCGGCTTTTTCAAGTAAATGAGTTGTTTCTATATTGGGACAGCAGTGGAAATTACCAAGTTTCACTGTTTAGAGAATGACAACTCCCGACAGTTGGAATTCGGTTAACTCTACATCGAAGTGTGTACTTCTCCACAGCAGCAATAAGCCTTCTCCAATAAAGTGGAGCTAATATTTCTCGAAATGAAGTTGTGAAAAGTGAAATCAACAATGGAGCATTGCTACAATAACGACAACTGAGGATTACTATTTTATACTTGTATGTGTTCATTTTTTCATAACAAATTATTATTCCCTTATTAGCCTTTCTTCGGCTAGACGATAAGACTAACGTAAATATTTGGGTGGATCAGTCGCACCTATATATTAACAATGAATAAGGAAAGAAAGTCTATGATATTTTTATAAAACTGTTATTTTTTGGCTGCTTATTTGGTTATTTATTATTTATTAACTATTCTTGTTATATCATCATTGATGCTCATTTGCAGGTATTACCGTGGGAGAGAAGTCCCCAGTGAATCATCGAGACACCTAAATGTAGTCAAATAAATAAAATGGATTCGTTAAAAAATGTTTCCAAGAATGATTAAAAATATTTGTTCTCCAATAACAGACTTACTGTATTATAAAGACTTATTGTAAACATTCAATGATAAGCACGAAGCAATCGACAGATATATATGATATTCATAACTTCAAATGAGTGAAACAATACAAATGAAATTTACAAATGAAATACAATATTTTAATATTACGCATTATGTATGTATGTATGTATGTATGTATGTAGGAACATGTATTATTACAACTACGCTTGGAGAAATACAAGCTCCACTTTGGTCGACAAGGCTCAACGCCTTGTAGGAGAACTACAACCTCCGATATGGAGATAACTCAAACCTGAAGTTCTTTACATAGTGGAGTTCGGTAACCTCCACAATTTTCTCGGTAAAAGTAAGCGGGAAAATTCGAAAAACGTGTATCACGTAGAGTTGCTGTGATGGCAGTTATACTTTATATTTCAAATTACCATTTTTTAATTTAAACATTA
Source organism: Ceratoteleas bidentatus (assembly GCA_022817645.1). Lineage (NCBI taxonomy): Eukaryota > Metazoa > Arthropoda > Insecta > Hymenoptera > Scelionidae > Ceratoteleas > Ceratoteleas bidentatus. The sequence continues at coordinate 12,996 of JABFPB010001634.1, read as the reverse complement.
AAAGACACAGACTACAGATGTATCTCAATGTTATAGTTAGGTTTTTATACACCTACAATGAGAAAAAGTATTGCAAAATTTGATTATGTAGTATGGAAAATATAACTAATGATACTCGTAAACAATTTTTAAATAAAATAGTGAAGAAGGAATTAGTTTCATATGAATCATTTCGAGATAAGTTACGGGGCTAGTAATATATTTATCGAAATGTTTCTTGTACTGTGTTTGCACATGTTTTAATGAGTCAAATACTTTTATTTTTTTTTATACTTTACCTGAAATGTAGTATGTTTGAACTAAAATGCTTGAATTATGCATACAATTTATCAAATTTATTTTCTAAATTCTGCCAACACAATTTCAAAATAATCGAGTAGTCCTTTTCGATTTAGAAGTCCCCTAGGAAATTCAAACTGTAAAAGAAAAAGTTCAAATAGAAAAATGAAACGATCATTATGCCATACTGCACTATCTTAGGTTTAGTCAAGTGATAGGACAGGTCAGCCTAGCGTGCAACAATGTAGTGTGTGCTTGTGGTGTGGATTTCAGCAGGCGTACAGTCAGTACATTCCGGCAACCAGGGCCCAGGCCTCGGGGGCTCCGGGGGGCCAGACAGGGGTGGACGGTACATATCTCGTTGAGGCCTCATTTTAATAACAGAGCGAAACAAAGACACACGTAGTGCCTGAACCGGTACACTTTGTTATGTTGAGGAAAAGGACAGCAAACGAACGACAGCTCTGAGAGCCAACTGAACACGTGTTGTATTAGCTAAAAACCTACCTTCAAAGCAGAGTGGGTGTCCGTATGTGATACAGGCCAAAAATCTAAGCGTCGAAACATTCGACCGAACAGACACCAGAGAAATCTGAAGCAAGGCGAAAAACAAAAAAAAGAAAAATTTTTTAATCAACACTGCTACCGTAATTCTATAAACCAATCAAATTCTTCTATTTCCTTATTTCCGTGACGTCCACGACCAACCACGACGACCTTGGCGGCTTTTGCCACGCACCGTTCCTGGCGTTTCTGTAACCTGGCTCCGGCGCTGGACCACCCTGTCTTTAATGGCAAAAATTATTGGATTGCCCATTGCCGATTGAACATATTGAAATTCGCTCGAACGATTAACGATATTTACTGGTCGCACGTCGAACGGCAAACCACGCTTGAATAAATTATGTCCTACACGACAGAGTTTATCATATCAACTCACGTCAAACGAGAATAAGGATAGAGTGGTGCTCGTATACGGCGACCGTATTGAAGTAAGGAATAAGGTAAACAATATGCGTTTAGCTAACATGAGACATGTGTCGAGAGTGAAGCAAATATTGTGCAAAAAAAGAGTTTGAGATGCGACAAGAGAGAGGGCACCAGCGAACCGATGGAAGGAAATAATTGTCGTCGGCCTCTCTTTTTGCGCGATTCGCCAGCACACACTGTCTGTCTCACTTTCAAACAACCGCTGCTTCGCCTGGCTTTTAACATTTTTCAATTTCTTCGTTTAGGCACTGTCACTTCTCTTCCCCAACTCATTACGACTTTTCTTGCATCTCCTCTGAACGTAGTCCTCGATCGCCGCATCGCCGTTTAGCCTCGACGGTTTTTGCAATTAGACCCAGTTCGGACTGTTTTCATTTGTCAAGCTTTTTCTCACAAGGCTCTGCGGTGCATCGAGAGACGTTATACTTGAAACGTCGTCACTGTGCAGAAAAAACAAGTGTTTCTAAGACCATTTAATTGTGCGACACTTTTAAAGTGTTTTGCCCGAGAAATACTTGTTTTTGCGGCACTGTTTACATACTCCGACACGATATAGACATAGTTCCAGACCCGTCAGCTAGCAATGCCGGATATCCCCGATAACAAGGTTATTTACTTCAGGGAGAGGGTGAGAGGGAGAGGGAGAGAGAGAAAAAGAGGGAGTGAGAGAAAGAGAGATGGTTTTCATTCAAACGATAGAGGTGAATTTTTACATTCACGTCGATTTCAAAGTCACATTGCGTTGCGCTCGCTAGAGAAGTATGCAACGTGAGATTCATCAGCTTTTAAGAGGCTGTAAAACACATCGTAGATAATCGAATTTAACCATCAACGCTGTGATTATTTAACTAAGAAACCGCTTCATTTGATCATCTCGCTCAATTTCCAGCTTGCGCTCTTAAAAACTTTCCGTTCGTCCAATTTTAATCGGGCGTGACGAACGACTATCAGCTCCCCTCGTTCCTCTACGGATTTCGTCCAATGAAAATGTCTTCTCTCATTCACTTCCCCCTCCTCATTGACATACCCTTTTCTGTATACATGTATATCTCACTCTGCCTCATCTCACTGTTGGCGCGCATTGTAATTATAATGGCGATTTCTGTCAAATCAGTGGATATGATTTCTTACGCATCCATGTAGTAGTTCACCGCGGATTTTTTCTTGGTAACCAACTGTTTAAATATACCTCAGCGCTGTGATATTAAAAACGCTTACGGAGTATTTCTGAATGTAAGAGCCATACTTTTATAACTCCTTACCTTTCGTAGCGTTTACTGCGTTTATTGTAGTTTTAGTATAGGTTAACGATGACGAACAGAATAGTGATAGATAAATAATGAGAAATGTTCTTCGCGATCTCACGAAGTAGAGCACGATTTTGGACTGAAGACCCTGACCCGCCAACCTTCTAAGATAACCTTTTAAGAAACGAATTTTTGTTTTCCCTGAGAGATATGCCGCATGTAATAAATTGCCGGCTAGTATCCTTCCGTTCTTTGTTATTGTGTCCTAATGTTTGTAGTCCCTGCTTCTGCATGTCTCTCACTGTTAAGAGAAAGCCTACATTTTCAGTAGTCTTATATAATGCGATGATTGCACGTACACTGCATAGTTTAAACGCTTTTACTGTGCAAATTGAATTATGTCAAATTTCATGGAAGATTTCTAAAATCCCGATCCTGAATTCGAATTTTTAAACCAAACCGGAACTTGCACGAGAAGGAAAAATGCTATGGAATCCACAATTGCATATTGAACAATGATAAGAAAATTGTTTCAACGAGGAAATGTTTACAAACGAGCTCAAGACAAGGAATATCGTTTGATTAGTCAAATAATAGTAAAATACAAACGTACCTTCAGTAACGTCTATTCTTTAAGCAATACATTCTCCACTGTCGTAAAACTTACGACAATGTTCTTTATTGACATACAAAATATATAATTCAAGTGCAATTCTGATAATCGGTCCTATCGATAAACAAAGCTTCTTTGAACGATTTTAGGTGTAATACGAAAAAATGTTTATGGTGCATTGGCGTTTTTCTTTCTGCATTGAGTCGTCTACTTCCGAGGGCGTATCAAAATACCGCATGCTTCCACTCGATCGATCGACAAATTATACATCCGCTTTTGCGCCGCAATCGCTCGACCCGGGAATGAAATCAGTAATCTCGCCTCTAATCCAACCGAAAGCGTTCGACGTGCAAACGAGTCAGGTTATGTTTGGCTTCTCGGCGAGAAAATCCAGGCCGACTTATGGACTGCGTCAAGTGTTTAGCGCAATTTTGATACGCTACTCGATGGTAACGTACGACAATAGCCACCGGATTTAGCATAGTCTTGGTGTAAAGAATGATGAACAAAATTCAATGTGGAGATAGAAAGGGGATCTTTTGAAACTATTGAGGCGATTGACATATGTGCGAAATGCCAATTGTTCCAGGACCTAAAGAAGCGCGGTTCCCACACATACGACATGCAGGCCTTAAGGCCACTTCCGGTTCCCATCACCACCACCACTACCATCACCACCACGCCTGGCATGACCAGTTCCGGTGGACAGCCACCACTTCCGGTTTCGGAAACCGCTTGAGGTTTGAACCAAGAGACCAATTCACCAATCCGCTAAGACTACCCACAACCACCACCGTCCTTCTCTGCTCGCTCAGATAAGCATTACAGCCGGTTAGCCTTTTTTACGGTGAGGTATCTAAATCGTTGCTATTTCACTCGCACCCGTATTGAATGATAGACGTGGGAACGCCGACCGATGGAAAAGAAGGAATCTGACTCGGTGTGTTACGGGAGTACTCTTGTCTAAGTTCGATACGGACGCGAGTCACCTAAACACTCAGTGTATACATTAATCAAGTTGGAGGTTGGGATAACTCGAATCGGAACGATATTACCCACCGAAGATATGGATAATCATGGATAATCAAGTACTCTGTAATTCAATTGCGCCGAGTAAACTGTAATTTTTGCACGACTGCTTGGGTACGATATGTTGATGAATGCGTTGGGACATGTGCATATCATGGATATTTTTGTTTACTATTACGTTTTATTTTTATCTTCAACTCACTTCACTGGAAAATCTTACTTACTTTAGCTATTATTATTTATTGTAGTACAACGATTTGCATGCGGAACGGCACTTTTCAACGATTGTGGATCGTGCATTTTTATCAATTTGTTTATGGCGATTAACTAATGACGGTGTAAATATATTTCGATCAACTAATACACTGAGAGAAAAATCGGTAATTCTTACTGTATTGGTACAGCTAAAAAAGGTACTACGTATTAGTTTGGTTATTCCAACTGTAATTACAGTAAGCGCAACTTTATTTTCAGTTTATAGAACTACAATATTAAAACTACATTACAAATTACTGAAACCAGAACTGAAATCCATTTAAATGTGTCATGATAGTTGCGTTAAACGATAAGCATTTCTCTCAGTGTAGATGAATTATTCTAACATTTCTGCTTCAACAGTCGGTCATTTTTCTTAGAGAAATCCTGATTCCTAATCGAGTCATTTTGTAACATTTGAAAAGTCGTAGTTAGGGATCACACGCTCGTTCACCTTGTGTAGTAAAGTTAACCGGAAGTCACGTAGACCTAAAGGACCCGTCGGGATCAATTTTGTTGCGAAAAGTAGGTCACTTACGAACTTATCTTTGAAGCAATGAAACAGAAATGTAATTTTGTTAGGAACGAGAAATCTTGAAATATTCCTGTTTTTTTATAATTATCGTTTACAATCCGCATATTTTTATTAGGCTAGGTTAATGATGATTATCTATTCGTAACAGTTGTAAACCGGTGTAATACCTGTAGGACACCGGTTTTCTAAAATAAGATCAGGCAAAATAACTCGCAACAAAATACCGTGTAAACAAAATTATGAATTTTACACCCAAAGAAATAGACTGTAAAAACAACAGTCAAGACTGTTATAACTACAGTCAAGACTTTTAAGGCTACATTCTAGACTATTAAAATTACAGTTTATTTCTCTGGGTGTACCATAAATTTTGCGATTTCAGTTCAGTGCATACTATTTTTTTGCTAATCTTCATAGCAAAGTCACTATGTTTTCATAATCATTTAAAGCACATCAATTAAAATTGTTTCAACATATAACACTATGTTATATGAAGAATTATTTGCATTTTTTATAAGAAATTTGTTATTATATTTGTAAAAATTAAAATTATATTTAAAAAAATATTATTATGCAAAATACTAAAATATGCTCTTTTTCTACTTCTTTTACTCCATTAACACCAATATGATATTAGTTGAATAACTATTATTTCGTTTGGGTTATTATGCCTGATTTTAATCTATGGAATGATTTCTCGAATATGGTTACGTCCTCATTATATTGATCAATATTATTACGTGTCTCTTATGGGCATTTCAATATGAACATATACAGTAAAAGAAAGCCATAACTCAAATCGTTTATATCGACTATAATCTTAAAATGTGGGATACAAATTAGTAGACACATTTCCAATCACCCGTACCACAACTGATGAAGTTTCGCTATCAAATTCAATTACGCGTATTTATAGTACTAAACTTGGCTCTAAGTGAGTATCGGTTAACTACGACGTGTCATTTACTTGTAAGGTCTCACCAAGAATGCCCGTTTTGTCCAAAACTATTCGAATTGGAACTCTATTTAGTAAGCTGAATTAGTTTCCTTTTGTAGGCCTCCCTTCTATAGATACGGAAACCAAACTAACTTCAGCTATATTTTCCCGAATTTCTGTTTCGGAAATATTCACGCAAACCACCGGTTCATTCGGTTTTTTGTTGGTCGGCCTATACCCAAATCATCGTGGCAAAACAAGGGCAATAGCAACATGATGCTGCGGTTGCGCTCTTTAAGTGATGACACATGTATGTACTGGAGAATCTTAGTGAAGTGGTCTGGGCGAGATGAAGATTGTCAATAATTAAACGCTAAAGCTTGAATTTCTCTACGAGTGGCCTTTTGACGCTTCAGTGGAGTGCCCTTTGATAGAACTGCACTTCCCAAACGAGGTCGAAGACGAATTAAGATTCGAGTACGGCCCCTTCTGTTTCGATTTGAAATTCGGTATCGAATTTACTACGCATTCCGGTTATTTCATTTTGGGTTTGAAAAACTAATCATACGAAGGCTAACGCTGCAATTAACGTTTCCTACCCACTATCTTCTTGTCTTCAAACATCGATTTTTCCAACCTATTCGTCACTCTCTTAGAATCATTAATGGTCATTTTTCGTGTTGCCACCTATTGCTTTTCTTTTGAACCACGCATTAATCATCATATGACATAATCACATCGATCAACAAAAAATACACAGAGTGCCAACGAAATTACCGAATACGTGCAAAAATTACATTTGTCTGGCTGAAAATAAATAATTGGACGTCCGTAGATTAATTTAAAGCAGTTCGAGTGATCTGTAAATGTAGACAGAGTGTAATATATTATTATGCTCGACAGAAAAGAACATGAGTTATCTTATTTGCAGTTACGAAGAGCGAGTCAGAAACATCGTGTGCCAAGTGTTTAAGGATTGAACACAACGTTCCAATAGTCGACAGCGAGCCGTCATCGTTTCTTCAAAAGAATCCACGGGTTCGTCGACTCGCAATCGACGCCGCCTTCCTCAAAGAGGATTAACAAGTTCGCTCAGTTTTGCGGGAGAGCCGCCGCTGACGTCGCGGGACCCGATCTTCGATGAAGATCAATTGCTGATACTCAAAGCAGATGAGACCATATTTTAGAAAATTCGGTTAGTTTCAAATATACTTCAAAACTATACATTGCGAGTATGAAATACGGTGAACTGAGATGAGCGGCGAATGAATTAAGGTATGGATGAGCGATTTCTAGGTATGAGTGTCTCGGTTAAAGCCTTCGCACTGAGAAAAGATTCATGGCTCGTAGGGGATCCGTTTAAGATTACCTAATGATATGCACTGAGAAAAAGGGTTGTCTGTAACCAATTAATAAAAGGTATCAAAATGCAGACAAGCTTAGTAGCACTGCGCAGCAGACAACAGTATTGTCACATAGAGTCATTGAACTTGTCTGAATGAACTCGCCATTAATGTTTAGTATTGACACATAAAATGGCAAATTAAATGTTATTTTAACAGAAAACATCTTCATATTCAGTATTAAAAAATTGATATAAGTGTCAAGTGATATTCTGCCATCCAATTCAGTCCTAGAGATAATACAATACAAACAATAAGATTGACTAAGCTTGTCAATCGTATAGTTACCCAAGAATAAACCATCAGAACAAACTTCAGGTATCTAAAATAGTCAACAATATTGTACTGTCCAAATATTTTTTGTTGACATACGATTGAGTGTTACTTTGACAATATTTTTGTGTCAGATTTGAAACACTTTTAATGATGTCCCATTCTAACGTAATCTTTTGTAATAGAAAATAATTATTAGTGTTCTAAATCTGATATAGAAGTGGACCACTTATTATTGTCAAAGATGTCCAATTCACTGTACAAGTATTGGTATCATTCAAGTAATATTTAAGCTGACTGTTCTAGAGAAATTTTATATTAAAAATAAATATTTTCTGTTTCAGCCAAAACTTTTTCTCAATGTGAAACAACATGGAATTGTTAATTGGCTGTTTTATATTTGAAAAATATAAATGTAACTATGAGCTGTAGAACCAAATGTAGTGACAACATATAAACAATAAACGATTGAGTAAGGGATGTCTATTCATATGTCGCCACTACTGAAACTCACATATGGAGACACGGAAATACGTTTCTTTGATTAAAAATGTTGGTATCAAACAAAAAATCTGGTTTTCAAATAATATTAACAAATTAATAACAAAATAATAGCAATTTTTATTGTTTACGTTGATTTTGGTTATTTATTAACTAAAAGAAACAAAATGGAAATACCATTTTTTAATTTGATCAGAAATGCAGATTTTGGGAATATATCTCTAGAATGTCTTTTGAAATGTTTTTGGGCACATCTGCTTATTAATTTTGGGTTGACTAATTTCTCTTTTGCAATTTGCGTTATTAACGCTGCAAGAAAGCAACTCTTCTGAAGAGAAGTTAATTCGCAGGTTTGAAGCTTGTATAGGCGGGAGTTGTCGCGGTTAAAAGTACGCCAATGAATCATTTTTCTCAGTGCTCTGTTGTGGGGCCTTCCGCGTGGATTACCGAACTTCGGTAGAGACATTGCCCGACGTACCTTTATACTTAATTAAGATATACCCTCGTTCTTTCATAACTTCGCGCCCACGCGTGACAATAGCATTGTCGCCGTGTGAAGTTGTTCTAACTAACTAATAAGTGTGTCGCGTCGACTCGTGATTATTGTGCAGACTAGTGTACATACCGAAAAAAATGTATTATGTATGGATCGAAGAACACTCAGCAAAACTGTGCACTTTAACATGTAAATATATCAATTGGAAAACAATGCAGCAGACTTGTAGTACCGAACTGATGCCAGAGAAGAATGAAGGAAAGTGATGTCGAAAAAGAAATTTTTGGCCATTTTTACTATTATTTAAGTATGACATTACGTTGAACGTAATTTTCACTGAGAAGTAATTTTTCCATTTAATAATTGAATTGCAATTTACGACAATTATTTTAATTTATTTTTAAATATCAAAGTATTTAGACAATACGAAAGAAGTAAATATTTTATATTTAAATTGCAAATACAGCATAAACCGTGCCAAAAATTTATCAACGTATCAAATTTCAGCAGTATATAATTGTGAATGATTGGTTGTTTAATCGTTCGACGCTAACGAACCCGTTAATTGTAATTATAATTATAATTAACTATAGTGAACCAACTTACAACAAAAATTTTCACCGTGACCAGATAAAATATGAGAAACAGAATAACAACTTCGGTATTATTATTTTAAACGAAATTATAAGTGTGCGTAGGACGTTCCTGAAATTTCCGACACTTGGAATTTCGAACATTTCTCGTAGAGTACCAAAGTGATCTAAATGTGTGAATATTAAGAACAATTCCAGTTCTACTCGTAATTGTTGATTTCTCTAATCTACGAAATATTTTGCAATGTGTCGAGCCTTTTCGGGAGTCAGGCTGATTGAAGTCCAAAATCATTCATTTGGTAAACTTAACAGAACCAATTTGTAACGATTCAGTAAATTGTATTCTAAAGTTTAGGTCCGTCGATGGATGAAAAGTATAACTAAGAAAAAACCATAAAAAGAACAATGCATAAAAAGAAATAGTTTTTGTACTTCGTGTGTGTGTAAATGTGTGTATATGTATAAAAAACAAATCGATTCGCGTAATAAATTTTAAATCTAAACCGTTGCCAGTATTGGAAACAAGAAGAAAAGGAACAATTAACCCTTCAGCTCCCAAATAAGCAGATTGTACCGATCACCGCGCCGGTACCACGGTCTGGGCCAGTGTCAATATATCGAATATTGAAAAAAAAGAAATATTTTCGCAATGGGAGCGTTTACTACCATTGCGTGGGTGCACGATACCGACCAGGTAGCGTAGCCGCCGGGGCTTGAAGGGTTAAATGAACAACAACCGGTGTAAAGAAAGTTTATATGAGCCCCTACATTCGGACAGTTGCATATGTTTAAAAAAATCAGGTACTGACGTCCATCAAAATGTACGATCAAAATGTACTTTTCGCGAGATCAAATGTAAAAACGAATTCTGTGAAACAATTCAACTCACCCCATCCTTCCGATTTTGCTCTCGGACCTTTGAGTCGTACAAGTGGCGTGAACTGTTTTTCAGCCAACGAAAAACATTTTACACCACGGACAGGTAATTTCATGCGAAATGAGACGAGCTACGTGGCCTCCAGTTAACTTACTTTGTATTTGACGAGAGTCAAATTTGAAAATTGGAAGGAGGGTCCGATGTGACGTTGTCGGGGTTAAATAATTAGGCTGTACAGTGTTCACGCGAAGAAACATACCATATTATGAATGAATTACCTCGATTATCGTGCACTGCAGACGCGTTGTGTCTATGAAGAGACACTCAAGTACGGCGGCAAGCGGCTACTTGAAATTGTGCGTATACTCGCGGTGATTCGTATAGGTTTATCAGATTGAGCAAATCTCTTCAAGGAATTGTCGCTTGGCCGGATCGATCGAAAATCCGGACCATAAGTTGTAAATATGTAATTCTACGAATCGATCATTTAGCTCATAGTTTGATTATGCGACTCTGAATCATGCATAATTCACTTGAACGAAACAAAGAAAACTACAAAGGGTAGAACAACATGTTGGTCGACGGGCGTGAGACAGTCGCGGGCGTCGCATCGATTATATCAAAGACAATAACGACCGCTTTATTGATTTAAACTTGAGAGAATTTAATCAAAGGTCTGAAGCAAAATTAAATTTGAGTACACTGGAATCGAATGTATTCAAATTCAGTCGAAGTTTGAGTGACTCAGTCTTCAAATTTGAACAAATCTTGATGATGTGGCCCGAAAAATCGCGGTTACCTTCACTATGAAAAAATTTCCCTAACTCTTACTCTTAAAATAGTACATTTCGTAACAAAGGCGCAAATGAAGCAGCAGAAGATACAAATGAGGCAAGACGGTATACGGCTTCACACGAGGCACGCAAGACACCCTATAACATCCAAGATGCACGCTGTAAAAATGATTGTACGAAATTACACAATACGTTATGTAATTTGGTTGCACCCAGCATGTGAAATTTCATACATTTTTGTGTAAAAATGAAATACCTGTATGATAAAATTACGCAGTAAAGGTTAAAGTTACAGTTTACCTTTTTTAAGGTTACACTAAAGTTACACATTTTATAAAGTTACACATTTTTTAAAGTTACAATAAAGTTACACAAATTATAAAGTTACACTAAAGTTACACGAACCCTGAAACAGATATAACGAATTGTTCTACATCCTCGCTTGTTGGTCAAAAGCAAAACAATGAAAAACGCTTCTGGAAACTAGGTTAGAATTTAGGTTATGCTGAGAGAAAGTTTTGTAACCGTTTCTAGAATTTTGTGTAACCGTTGCTAGAAAAATGTGACAAAATGAGTTTTCCTTTCATTTCTAAAGTTTTTGTAACTGTTACCAAAAATTTTGGATCAATCATTCCGGAGTTTGATAGGAATTATTGTAATAGTTACAAAAGGTCTACTAACGAAGGCAAAATGCCTCAAAAATGGCAAAATTTCGTCAAATTTTACCCAAGAAATGTTTCTCAGTGTACCATTCTATCGTGAAATTACACATTAAAAATGTAATTGTACGCAATAAATCTGTAACTTGAACTAGAAATTGTAATAATACCATAAGTGTGTAATTTTATATATTGACTGTTAAAAATACACAACTTGTAGTGTTTTTTTCAGAAATATGTAATTTTACTCAATATCTTATGTAACATCCCATGTAACTTTACAAACATTTTTACAGAGGTGAGCTGAGGGGAGTCATCCAGATTAAAGGGGGCCAGGGGCGCGGATTTTGAGATCTGTATATCGCCTTGCGCCAATAACTTTTATGCCTATTGTGCGAACAACATTTTTTTGTTATAAGTGCACGAAAATTCCAGTTTGCTTACTCATAGCATGTATAACACGGCGTGTTTCATGCACATATGACAAAGCCGCTATCCAATATAAGCGAAATCAGGTTATGTCAAGTGGGAATACTATTCATCTTGTTGAATAAAAAAATTATTAAACAATTTTATTATATAGAATTTTATTATTCCCAGCACTTTTCTTGTGAGAAGCATATTGCCGGTCATTAGAATTAATTCACCTGATTGTTAAGAATGTAAAGTTTCTTTTCATGCGTGTAGCTTGCAAACCCGTATTCCCATTGAGACATTTGGAATTCCATTTTCTACAACTTTACACGAGGAGATATGACGATCTAAATGCTGACGATCTAAATGTTACATATACCATCAATCATGTCATGGTAATTTTTCACTGCGACTTTGTTCAAGTATTCGCTGAACGTCGATATTTTATCGATAATATTAATAGTTTTACACTGTAAAGATAGAAAAATGTCGAAAATATCCATGTTTAGCGAACACAACCTTCTACAATCTAAACTTGGGATATTTCTAGTATACGTTGTAATTATTTGCGCATATAACGCGACGTGTAACGGTCATACGAAAGTTTGATGGGCGCGAGTTCGACACTCTGTTCGATATCCTATCTTTTTCAGTTAAATTACTTTTACAATTATTAAGTCTGAAAAGTGCATTATCATCACCAGATTGATAGTATACGTTTTAATATTGTCACAGTTCTCGGCACATTACCGTTTCGCCTACCATTAAAGACTTACGATTTTTTCGCCAGGGTCATCCCCGGGTTTACAATGGTAGTTTTGGTTGACCCAAAACTACCATTGAAAATATTCTTCTAATGGGACGAGGATTATTAAAAATGTGTAATTTCTCGAAGGAACTCTTGTCGTGTAAAATGGTAAATTTCTACGAGTTAACTTGTCACTCAAAACGTAACTCACTTCTTAGTGACCAACTTTAAAATCTTGTCAACTCATTATAATAACTCACTAACATAAATTTCCATTACACTGTAAAAAAAGTACTGTAAAATTCAACCATATATGCTTGACACCAGTTGCAAGTATATATACTTTAATTTTA
>JABFPB010001633.1:0-24124 GCA_022817645.1 Ceratoteleas bidentatus | reverse complement strand
GGGAGGAAAGGGGAAGGGAGGAAAGGGGAAGGGGAAGAGTGGTTGCGAAGGAAGATAAGAGCGGAGGGGAAGTGGAAGAGGAGAGGGAAGGGGACGGTGGTTAACATCACCCCCGAAGATCAGGGGGATGATGTTAATTAAACGACCGATACCCTCGTACTGTCTAACTCGACTCTCGGGTTTCCTTATATAATATCGTGAGAGGCATTGTAAGAGGTACTGTCCTCATGCGGCCGAAAATTGAAAGTCCACGGTCAGGTCAAGACTAAGCGACTGGAGGAAGAAAAAATATTAAAAAATAATCGAAATATCGATATATTTATTTAATATATGTCAAAAAGTTTTGGAATTTTGGTGTAGTAGTTAAACAAGGTTAGTTTTTAAACTGTTTTGAATATATCTTGGTGATATTTTACCGAAAAATAATAAAATATTTAATAACAGATTTTCAAAAACCGGTTTGGATTTGTATTGGCGTCCGTTAGTCCGACGTTCTGCTTAATCTTGGCGTCAACGAATGTTGACGCCAAGATTAAGCAGAAATTAATAAATTGTCCATTATAAATTAATGTTTGTGTAAGGTTTTACTTAATTGTTCAAAAAATAAGTTTAGGATAATTTTTATAAATAATTGAATGATTTCTTAATAGGAAATAACGTACAATTTTACACAATTTTGTCCGACTCGATTTTTGTAAAAAGTTGATTATATTGATTTTCAATGTTGAACTAATTTCTTTTGCAAAGTTAAAATGTAACCATGTTTCTGTAATACTGAAAATTCAGTAAAGAAATGTTGTCTGATTTACCATTTTGTCAATTTGATATAAATTAAAAAATCTTAACGCATTCGGACAACTTTCCTACCATAAAAACCTTTTACAATTTCGTCACTTTTTAATCAATATTGTTATTGTATTTGTTTTTTAATTAATTAATTAATACTTAAATGAATAACTTTTTTTGAAGACCTGTTGATAATATAAATAATCACATAAAAATCAATATTTATAGAATAATGATATGACACGAAGTAATTTACATGATTTATTTTAACTACCAACGTCACTTAATTAAATTTCTTTTAGAGTTGTTTAAACTCTACGTTTGGGTAATTTCAACTCCAAATTTGGGTAATTCCAACTCAGACTTGAGTTACACTATGTTTAACTCTTGGTCCGAGTAAATCTAATTCCTTTTTTAAGTTGAACGAAGTGGATGGAAGATAAACAACTCGAGTTCCAAGTTGTTTCAGTTCGAACCATTTTTCTCAGTGTGAGAGTTACATATCCTTTTAAAATAAATTTTGCATTTTTTTAGCATATATTCATAAAATATACATAAACTGATATATTGTAATTACACACAATTGTTTAAAACTAAACTTCAAAAACAAGTGTCTTATTTTGAAACACTTTGTTATATTAGACACGAAAAGTGTCTCAAAATAAAACGGTTTTACTCAGAAGTAACCGTTTTATTTTACCAAAGATGATTCAGTGTCTCAAAATGAAACACCAATAAGACACCTGTTTTTCTAGTGTACATCAGTTATGTACAATTACAAACAATTAAATAAAGCGATATATATTTTTACAATCTACATACATACTCAACGTTTAGAAATCACTAAACGTTGAGTATGTAATAAGTATTTCCATCAGATCTTGTAATTACAATAATTCAGCATTTCTGAACTTCAAGCTTGAATTAATTAAATTGTTTATGCACTATAAACCAAATCTACCCACCAATCGGATTTCGTGGTGAACAATTACTAATAACAATCAGGTGTCAAACTCGGAATTCCCGCAAATCGAACTTGGACAATCTTTTGCAAAGCGATTATTCAAATGTTCGACAATCGACGAAGCAACGGTTAATGGACAGTAATTATGCGAGTATGAGACGACTTATCGAATTATTTGCTCTAATTACACATTTATTGTCGGCGACAGATGGCGCCCGGAACAACGTGTCAAACGCGAATGTACGCTACCGAACTCAATTTATTACCGTAAGGAAACGTCAAGCACTCAAGCTATCTTGCCGTAGCAACTTGAACTATTTGTTTTAATTACTCGTTCGCCTTGAAAAGCGTTTTTTAAACGCGAGAGGTTTTGTAGATGCTAAAGTATTCGTAGATACTAAACATACGATTTCGCGAGTCTTCCAGGTGCTTTTATATTAATATTTATCGCTCGATTCACTTCATAAACGTAACGCTCAGTTTGTAACGAAAATTGGAAAATGTATTTGCCGTTCATTTCCCAACAAACTTAACTCGACGCACGGAGAGGTGTCCCTATTTATTAAGTTATGCACTTAAATTCTTCGCGCGAATTTTTGGTGCACTGTGCGATACTTTTATTTGTAGCAACAACGCTGTTTAGCGGATCATCTATTCATGTCTAATGAAGATGTTTCCTGTTAATAAATTGATTAATGAGCATCTCGCGTAAATACATCAGGAGATTGTCCTTAATCTTTCAGCTCTACCGTCAAAATCATTTTAATAATGCATTTTCTCAGATGAGAATAATCGGATCTGGGTTCTAAATCAGGAATCAGGAGCAGCATAATGTGAGAATTGTTTTAGGCGGATCGAAAGTTCAGAGTCTGATAACCGATGGTCAAAGATAAGGCCATTTGACTTTTTTACCGTAACTGATATTTTCTATCTGCGTCCGTTTATTTGTTTATTGGCTAAGGACCATGGACACGTATCCCTCACAAAACCCCGGAACGATTACTGTTTTCCCGATGCCGCTTCCTGCATGTGTGTTATCTGCACGAACACCGTACAGAGCCCATTTTCATTTCGTCGCACGGCATTCGAGCATTTTTCGGGCTTTGCAAAGTCATTTTAACGACTGCAATCTACGGACACAATTGTGACTGCCTTTTAACGTTTCCTGCTTTGTCTTTTCATTGTAATAATTACTTCACCTGCCCGTTGATAAACATTATGAAAAATACACCGTTAAAAATAGACGCAATTCGGTACAAGTGAAAAATCGTTCCATGCACAGTGTAAGTGGTACTTTAAGTTTACATTGTTCGTAAATTTTATATCCCTCCGCTTGTTTTAGTTCCTGAAATGTTTAGTTCTCCGCTGGTTCATAATACCGTTATTACAGCACTTTTTTGCATGATATAAAACCAGATATTGTCGCAAAGGGGGATTGGGTATCAATTCAATAATGAGAAGAGAATTTCTGGAATTAGACACAGAAATACAAATTACCAGGCGATATAAGACTATTCTATGCTCGAGCATAGATTTATATAGATTTTCACATATATTTTGAACAATTTATTCGAGCAAGCACTGCTAAAATTACCTTGTTCCATTTGATAGAGTTTCTTAAATAGGATTTAGGTATACTATATGAGCAATTTAGTTAATAGGACACTTAGCAACATTATACTGGAATAAATTCCAGTATAATGTTGCTAAGTCTTATATTCCATTACAGCGGTATATGAAAATTGTTGTATCTGCAGTAATTGTATACTTGTAAATTGTTGAATTATATTTAACAACTCCCTTCAGGCTCATTTCTGTTTGAGAAACTAACACAAAGAAATAAAATAAATATTAACGTAAATCAATAAACAATACATCATTTATCTTTATTACCTTTAAGTGTTAATAAACATGTTGTTTCGATATTGATTTTCATCAAAATATTTCATTTTCTTCAAATGTTAGGCTTATTGTTGATTTCCTTTACACCTAATGATTTGATAATGCAAAATGAATCTTCATAATGGCATTCAATACAGCATTATTATTCATTATTATGTAAATACGAAAATCGACTTACAATCCTCGACTAAAATATTTTTAGGGGAATTCCTTAAGCAATTTCCTCAAGGAACTTCCCTAAGGCTTTTCCTTGAGGAAAATTGAAATTTCAATAAAAATTTAGGAAAAACATTGATAAATCTTACCGCGTAGAAAAACCGCGTCGGTCCTGTCTCAGGCTATATACTCACCATTGCCAGCTTAAAAAGAGCCTGGAAACAGTATAGATAGCACAACTAAAAAAGTTTATCAAATCTTTAACAATAGTTGATCAGTCCAAAAATAAGACCGTTTCGATCAACTTTTTATCATAAACTGATCGTGATTTGATCAAATTTTAATTTAATCAACATGCAATTTGATTCAATCATGATCAGTTTACAACCAAAAATTTGATTCAATCATGATCAGTTTACATCCAAAAATAATCAAAACTTGATCGAAATCAATCTCATTTTCGGGATGCTCAACTACTGATCGCACTGAAATAACACAGAAGCGTCTTTCTCTAAATCAGACACATTTTTTTTTAATCAAACAATGGATTATCTAAAATCGACGAAAACAGTCGAGATTAGACAAGTGATTGTCTGATACATACAACTTCTCTTTTCAGTGCAAGACTGAACAAATTTTATTTCACTTGGGTCAGTCTGGCAATAGTCCGGTTTGTCAGACCGAATTACTTTCCCCTTTCTGGCACCCCAAAAACCATCACCACCTCCTTCCAACTTGGATTCGTCATTATTATCATACCCGCCGAATTCGCGAACTACCCTACCTTTTGAACATCCGCCAACGATATTCGAACGACACGCTACATCGAGCTAATTAAACATCGATGTTACACTTATACGGTGAAGAGTAAAACGACACCGGTGTGTGTCCTAATACGGGGATAAGGCTAATTAATCTAAGCCCATCAAACAAGCAGGCTGCGCACCAGCGCGGTGTCAGCGTAGGTGACAAATTGTTCGTACGCCATGGTGCGGTTGCAACGACGTATGCATTACACATTGTGCGCCGCACAGACGGTGCGCGTACGTCCTCCGTGTTACCGCTGCCACGTCGGCAACTTGAACCGGAATCATTCCCCGAACCGTGCATTCAATGTACTACCCAAATGTACATACTTCAGCAGTTGTAACTTTTACCGGCGCAACAAATAACCGGCCATTCAACATTTTCGGCGCTTTACTCCGCGCGACCGATCAATAACCAATCGGCGACATCAGTTAACGGCCTTTTTTCCCGTTAATTATAATTAGACAAATTGTCGAGATATCAAATTGTGGCGATAGTCGAAATTCGACGCGATAATCGGCGTTCATAATTTACATACGAAAAAGAACACCCGGGCAACAAATTAGATCAACCGATGAGCGCGGATTCGTTATCGGCCCGCTTTGAATGGCACTTGGGGTATTGATTCGCGAGTTTTATGAATTTAATGTATTCGGCGAAAGAAAATAAACGATAATGCGAGATAAAAAGCGGAACCGCGCGAGCTTTGCGGAATCAGTTGATTATTTCTAGATGGTTGAGAGTGTGCGCTCGCCGACCGGTTAAACACAATATACTTTAATCCTTTAAAATTCCGTTTCCCGTCCCAGAACGCCGACGCACAAAGCATTTGCGTCGCGTTCTTCGGCCGCGCAACTTTTGCAAAACGTTTTCCGTTTCTCCCGTGTTGCGGCCCGATATTGTTTCGCGCGCGCGATTTATCACGGCGCACCTTTGTTTTAATGATGAACATTTCAAAAACGCTTGCCCGTCAAATTTTATTCGGCCATTTTTCTTGTTATCGGATTTCCGTTTTCAAACTTCGACGCGCAAGATTGCGCGGCCCGAAACAAAACTGTTTCCACATTAAAGCCCGCGGAATTTCATTTCGCGATATTACGCGCAACGGCAATGGGTATTGCCGAATAAAATGTTTATCATGTTTCACGATAAACCGAAAAGTCCACTGCTTTGTTTGAATGCGAAATATGACTATTTATTTGAGCCCCATATATCACGCATTGCCGTTTGCTCCGTGGCTTTCCATCGATGCCAGGCTGGTACTTAGGGGAACGAATGAAATGTAATGCTTTAGAAAACGTATTATTTCTACTTATATCAAAGAGGAAAAAGCTCGCATCTCAAAGGAAATATAACGCAAAATAACGGCGGAACTATAGATTAATATTCCACGCGAGCATTTATAGCGTTTGAAGTTGACAGCGGAATTTCTGGCGGTTGAGTCGGGGGTAAACGCGGCTGAATGCGAAAGAAAACGCAAATTGAAATCCAATACCAAATCCGCTACACCTCGTTCCAGTTTTGTCAAGACAGTAAATTTCGGCAAAAAGTAGGCAGAAAACAGGCGGCTTTTTTGCACCAAGACGCCTAGCTGATTTCTTTTTCACGACCGAAAAATCTCCACCAAGGAGTTATTTTCAGCACAACACAAATCGCGTCGGTTTTAATTGACTCTCGGGAAATGGAGCTCATAGTCCCCGATTCTCTGGTTGCCCAAGTCGACAGTCGTTCATGTTTAATTAGTCGTGTTGATTGAGTGCAAAAACACTTTTATCCCGAGCAACCTAAAACGACGTTGTTTTTTTCCGAAGTGTTTGCGCGGAAAAACTCGAACGAATGTATTCCCCTTAATTTAAGTTCTTAATCAAGTTGCAGCGTGATTTGCGAAATAGAATTGCAAAAGCTTTTCGATTCAGTCAAGAGTCATTAGGCAGAAAGCAAACTGCAGTCGGGCTGAATTACAGCGACTGATACTTGTTCATGTAATATGGAAGGAGCCACGGTAAATATGCCGAATAGGGGTCTTAATTCTTCATCCTCATTTATTCACCGAGCTAGTCGTCCGCCTGTTGTTTCTTCCCGTGAACACTCAAGTCGATGTTAATAATCCAAGCACAATGTAGCCGTTGAGCGGGGATTTCGATGACCTCGGAGACCCTATTGAAATAATTATCTCCAGCAACATCGTCGTCGTTCGGAATGGGCCCATCCGTCGCGATAAACACGGCAATGAAGTTGCAACGCCATTGGCAAAATTTTACCTACGATGAATAAAAGTGTGTCCTATTTCAGACAAAATTTTCAATGGTCTTGCGTTTATTTTACAGATTTTATTGAACATGTAATGGCTCACACAATTTTAGATACATTTTGATTGTAAACAATTTTACATATTTGCAAATCAATATTTATATATCTGAGGCATGAAATGTATAAATGTATGAAATTGTATAACATTGAGGAAAATGTAAAATTTGCAAAAAGATGCAACTATTTTTAATATGGTACGAATTGGACCATTAAAATATGTCCAAAATGCTGTCAGTCATTATATGTCCACTTTAGAACAATTTAATATAATTCAATCTTTCATATTTAAATTTATTAAGGACACAAGCACAATTTAATTCGTAAAGATCTAAGCCCAATTACTCTTTTTTACTTATTGCATGTAATTTTTTGCGAATAGGAATTACATGTTGAACCCGATGGCTACTACTCGTGTAAAAAAGTTACATGGTGATCCGTGGACGCGTCACGACACAATGCGACGTCCCCTCGACATCCGATAGATGCTTTTTTATAATACATGCATGTACAGAAATATCTGTAACCGTAATGCAAGTTGTATTTTCGCGCCTCTTGTTGGGGTCGTAAATATGCAGACTGAGCAGCCCCGAAAGCCTTCACTGTGGATCTCTCGCTTTCAATCGTCTCGCGGAACTCGTAACTCTGGGGAAGAAACTTCCAATATTTTGCCCATACAAAACGGCGGTGTGATCGTTTTCATATCATCATGAAAGAAAGACGTTTGAAAAGTTTGCCCAAGGCACCTTCGCTATCGAAGTGCGTTCCTTCTTTCACACAATCATCTTTTTAAGCCCTGCAAAGTGCATCCATTGACACATAAATATATGTATAGACACGCTTTCAAACGTCATTCATTTTCTCTTTTTATCTGGCATTGTCCGGCACAAAGTACTAAAGAGAAAATGCTTTCTCTGGAGAGATAGACACTTGAGAGATACTGAAGTGTCTTGAATCTCTTACTGCTTTGGTTGTCGTTGTTGTTTTCCTTTAGCGTGTTTCAGGTGTTGCTATCGAAGCTAATTATTCAAAGCATGTTTGGTGATAATGTGTGTAGCTTTTGGATGCATTACAGAGCGTTTTAGTAATTAGCGAATATTGTTTAAATGGAAGTGGAGTGACACTGTTGGAGAATGTACTTGAAGTGCTGACGAAGAATTTCGAAAATACTTCTGGAAGTGCACTTAACAAAAAACCCTTGTGAAATATCCTTTTTTAGAAAATAGGACGAAGTAAATAAGTAATTCGACGAAAAAGGGTTTTGATGGATCACAGCCCTCGAAACGTCTTTCAAACGAGTCAGTGTGAGAGCAGTACATTTTTTAGCACATTGACTACCTGATAAATAAGTTACAACAATATTGCACATGCAAAAGAGGAAAGTTTATGATTAAAAAATAAAATTTTAGCTTGTAAATTAAACTATATTTCTTTTTATATGTGAATAAAATCCTTAGATTATGAGTGATTAAAATGAAGACATTGATTCGTCAGAGTATAAAATGTTTCTCTCGCATTTTAATAACACGGAAAAAAATTCGAACAAGTAAACATGAAAATGTCTGAAACAAATGAACGTTTACTTCTATCAGGTAAAGGTTTGGCAGAATCAGCTAAACTGTGGAGTTGAACTAGATTTTTTCGTTTACTTGTCTCTATTTCAGGTGAATATTTACTTGAATTAGGTAAACTTTTTTTCCGTGAAGCTAAAATATTCTTTTCACAATTATTGCTTCAAAAATGATAGACACAGATAATAATTTGCTTAGAAAGACTTGATATGGTCCGACTAATTACCCTTAATGAGTGCCTAACGTACCGTTAATCAAGACGGAACGTCTGTCTAGTACCTTTTGACATTACGAAGCCGAATAATGGGCTAGTTGGTGAAGTTTGTACTGAAAAAACGAGCACTCGTTACTTGATTATATAATCGATGAATTTATACTTACGTAAAGATATTACTAGTTTTGTACCTATCCATTACGAAAATAAATTTCATTAATTGAAAACTATTTTGTTTACAACAGTGTCTAGAAACCATTTTTAAGAAACGAATAGTAATTCTTCAAATGTAATAAAGCTCTACACGAAGTTCGGTGAGTAAGATTAATTCTATAAAATAAGCATTTCATATGATATTACTTCCGTTAGACATTAATTTGATCAGTTTCATATCATGATTGATTCATATTGTCGCATCGATCACATGCTATCAGGGAGAGATACGACGATGAACCGCGAATGATTTACAATATACCGATCGCTAGATTCCATTGAAGGTGTAATTTCAAACATCGGAAATCTCCAAACATCACATATATCCATTTGTCCCCCTATTTGAAACAACTTTGAGACCGCATCCATTTGCCAATAAAGCTCCGGAATCCCCTCACATGCATTTCTTCTCTATATTCGTGATTTAGAGTCATCAATTTTTCAACTTTAAAACTTGAAACTTTAACTTTTCAACTTAAAAAATTTCGATGTCATCAATAACATCAATTATATCAGTTCCAATGTTTTCTGGATCTAGATTGATTTCCTCGCAGGCTAGTTTAAATCTAATTTCAGGTCAATGGATGAACACAATTTTTTTCGATATTTGGACCAAACTTTGTAACGGCATCCCTTCTCCAAAAAATTCAAAATCGAAATAGTTTCGATTTCAAACAGTCGTCCTCCCAGCTATACTTTTACCATACAAAGTTTCTTCACTTGGGAGTCAGTTGGATACTAGCTGATTTATTTCAAAGTTTAATGCAAAAATCTCAGCTGAATAATAATTTGCAGCTATTGAAGTGTGAATAAAAAAATGTAATATATGATTCGTCTAGTCAACAAGATTCTAACGGTCCGTAAAAAAGTTTATCTCTACTTGAGACGGTTATTTGCTGAATGGTGCCAGTAACATTGGTAACGTTTTTCGGTGACAATGCCGTTACGGCCATTGTTCGGCTTCTCGATCTGTACGAACAAAAGCACGAAACCGAATAGCACCACCCCCGTTCCGCTCCCAAAAAGTATTTGCACGAACCCTTGCACAGGTCGAAAGACAATGAACCAGACGACGAATTCGTCGTAGATTGAACCATAAGCCAATTTTCTTGTGATCGGCCGAAGGCTCGATCACTCGATTTACTTTCACCGCGATTGTGTATAGATACTTTGTAACGCAACCAAATCAGAAACATCCGAACTTTGTCTTTCGTGTTGTTCATTTTGAGTGTTGATTTGGTAAATCGCTGCTATTGCACGTTAACTTTTCATACGCACATTAAAAAACTAAGTATAATGAACTGGATTCACTTGCTTTTATTTCTTCAGTCAATATGGTGCTCGTTCTACGTAACGGTGTATCGGATTTACCATCATTTTATGATATAACGAAATGTCAGACTGATATTAAATTAATACCTTTATACACAAAATATTCATTGAGGATACTTTGTTTTGAGTTTCAATTTACAGTCGATAGTTTAATTCTATTATAATTTATCAGATTATTGAACATTACACCTCAATACAGCAATATTTATAACAAACATTTGAGATTTACATAATCATATAGGCACAAAGTATTTTCGTAATTCATTCGCTGCACACAGCAAATATAAATTTGTTATAACTACAAACAGTAAAAGTAAAGTAAATTGAAACAGCGAATACTTTAACTATCGTAGCAGTATTAAATTATTTTTTTTACTTTGAAAGGAATTATTGTGAACATTTACAACGTTTTCTCTGAATCGTTTTAAACGTTTACATCTTGTAACGTTACGTGTAAAAGTTCCTTCTCAAAGTTTCATGTCCAAATGGTTTATAGTACTTTCGTGAAGCATAAATTGCAACACTTTAATCATGTAAATGTCTTTTTAACTACAAATTATGCAAAATGTGCTGAAAGTTCTTTTTACGTCATGACTATTCCTAAATCATAACGTAAATAAACTCAAAACTTGTTCATTTTAATTAAATATTTTATAAATTAATAATTTTACCATTTCACTCGAATAGAGCCAAGCTAACAAAAATCCATAAATGAATAATATTACAATATTAATCTGTTCGTAAATGGTAAATTAGTTTCGAAACAGTAACTGACTGAAATTTTAATTATTTTCAAATATTTATCACGTTTCTTAATAATTATACATTCAAACTCATTAAATAAGGTTTACGTAATGTGAAAGATAATTTTACAGAAATTAGAAGTAATCACGGCTGCGAACTATCCTGATATGTGCATTCATAGTGTAAGCACTTAATTGGCTGTGCTGATAAATTCGCATATCGGGCACATGTGCTGATAGTATTGAAATTGTATGGGAATTCATTTGACTGTTTGACGAATTCCGACCAACAGCATGATTGTAATACAAGCAAGTATTGACACAAGAAGTTCAATTGTAAACGAAACGAAAGATACTGTGCTGGATATTTCGCATAGAAATGCGAATTTGTGTGCAACTGATATACATACGAATAGTAGTATTTCTTTACTGACAAAGACGTAAGCGGGCAAAGCTCGTCTTTGCTTTCGACGCGTATATACTTAAAGCTTGAAAAGCGCAAACCTCATATCGTACGTCGGCAAATATTCATAACTTAAATATCGCGCATTCGTTGCGAACAGACGACGGGGTGGTGAAACGGAAGAAGAATCAAGCAGACGAGACAAATTGCTTTTCTGATATGGGACTATCGTAAAAGGTAATACCAAGTACGGATTCGCCTCGGTTTCCGACGGCAAAATAACCTGCTTAATTAATAATGCGTCGCTCGAATGACTTTTCGGTGGCAAAAAATTCTTCTCCACGATTAAATACGAAAAAATACGAAAGTTTAATTATGTCGAAAGTAGTTTCGAAGGCTTTTCGGATTTTTTAGAAGATGCTTAACATTTCATACGTTTGTGGAATTTTAAACGAAAGGAAAGTTTTTTATCGCTTGAAACATTTTTCTAATTCCCAATTACTCAGTTTTTTACCAACAAAAATACGTTTCGACCAACAAAATACCACGACTTTATTGTATTTCCTTGGGGTTGCAATAATAAACATAAGACATATTGATTCGTCACTGCCACTGTGGTCGTACATCTTGTATACACGTTTATGCTCCACTTTCCAATTAAGTATTGAAGCCTGAGCTTTCTTATTTGAAAACGCTTTGTCAACCGCGACGCGGTACTTCGTCGGGAAAAATGGCTCACGACGATGTTTCATTTGTTTCGCCGCCGGAACAATCTAAATAACCGAATAACTCCGAGTTCGGGCAATAAATACATTTTCGCGTCGTAATTCCGTTTAACGAACGCGTATAAATAAGTCCGGGGAATGTCACTATGTCGTATTAGCGGTCGCAATTTAGTGGTTATAACAGTCGCGACATCAACTATGTTTCATCCCGTTTCGCAGCAACGCTATAGGCAGCAAAATGGCGAGCGGGCGCTAATTAAAAGAGACCCGGCTGCGAAAAGTCGTCGCGCAAGGGCACCGATTACGCTTTAATTGGATGGTACTTCAAACCGTGAAGCGCAAAAAACGACGCGAAAAATGCTCAAATGCTCCTGCAACGCGATAACATCGGGAATTCGCCCTTGTTGTCTACCGCAGCAGTTGGTTTATCGGACACGATACGTAATCGCGAACTTCTAACTGCGATGCAATGAATTCGCGGAAGCGGAAATGTATTTCCCATCTACATTTTCCGTAAGACTTAATTTTGCAATATACGTCCAAAAGGCACGCGCGAAATCGCAAATGTTCCAAAATTTGAAAACCCTGATAGGGATAGTTATAACCCAAAATGTTATAAGGATTCCTGCTACAGAATTCCTTATGTTCCCCATGTGGGACAACATATCATTTGGAATTCTACATGAAGTACCACGTCCTGTTTCAGAAGAAGATCTCGTACTTCAAGGATTTAGAACGTTTTTACAAGGTTTGCATAACCTCCCAATGTCCGTTCGTCAAAATTTCAGGAACTTTATGAAGGAAGATGTTGAAAAGAAGTTTCCGTCCCTCCATCGAACATTTCTGAAACTTGTACTATTCCGTTTCGAAAACGATTCCTAAAATTTTCTGTTTTGTTGGGGCATATGGGATTCCGTATCTATCCTTTCAGCTATGCCATATCTTGAATGGTTTTTCAAGTACCATTGCATATAGTCTACGGAATCGTACACCATAGAATATTCCTTATGGAACACCAGGGCAAAAACTTGTTGATTGGGGGAATTACGTTGGGATTGACTTAGTAACTGATGTTTAATCTTCGGGGCAAATAACGGCGTAATTACGGCGATCGTAATGACTTCTTAGGGCATTGATTAATGGGCCATTATTGCAAGTTCTCATTAGCATGCATTGTAATGACGTCTTTTCCTAAATGATGTGCTTTTGCGTTTGGCAGAAAAGCGGACGGCTGAGTGCGCGAATTTCGGCTCGAAGGGAGAGATAAATTTGCGCGCGGGCGGGGGCGCGGGCGTCATAATCCTTTTGTCGTTAGAACTCCCCCGCAATAAAGTCAAAGGGATCGGACGACGCAAAGTAAGAAAAAGGTGCGCTCGGGGAGTTCTTCGCCGAGTGGCGCAATACTTCATCAGCCTCCACAGCATCTTCGCCACTTAGCATCGCTGCACCTACGACCCAATCCGATTGGCGCAATTCTTTCGGGCGACGTTGTCGCCACCTAGCGGCCGGGGAATTAAACAATCCGAAGACGCGTAAACAGAAACCGTCGCGCGAATTGCACCGTAAATGCATGTCTATGACACGTCGACAGGGTTACTTTCACGTCGGACGAACGATAACCTGACATGAAGGCAACTGACGATAACATCGGCGGTGGAAATTCGAGCGCCTGCGATGAGAACATCAGCTGCATAAGTAACGAGACGGGCCACGAACTTTCCTCGCCCGGAACTTGCTTGTTTGACTTTGTTCGTGCAGACATCGCGACAAAATAATACAGAAAAATTTGCTGCGCAACTTTGGTTTTAAAATAATGCCGGCTGAATCGGTATCAAAATTCCGAGGACCTGAGTGATAAACTCGCGGGAATAAGTTTCGACGTGCTTTCCATTGATTTCTTGATATTCAATTACGAATCGCACGCCGCGGGATTAAAAACTGAGATTGCGGCCACAAGTCCGTGATTTCTATTCCAGCATGAAATGTTGATGTCACGTTATGTCAATGTTAGCCCATCAAATAGCGTCCAATAGATGTTAATCCAACAGCGAATCAATACTAATTAAACATTGAGCAGTTTTATATTGACACAGTTTCAATATTGACTCGGAGTTGATTATGCAGGAACGATTGAAATATTATTCCGAAAGCCGAGTGCGCGCAGCGCGATTAGACGAAGAAAACGGAGCGCCGCCGTTCCTTTGCTCGGGCTGCGAGTTAGACGGAAGAAAATTGACGTTCTACGTCGAATCGAATTTGCAGCAGTAAATTTCCGAGCCATTTGTGCAATGCGACGCAAAAAGTGAAACAGTGGAGCGCAGGAAGAACGCCCGACAGCGTGATATCGGTATGATGAATATCCGACGCTTATTGAACTTATCAAGTATTTGGACCAACAATGTGAACAAACATAATGGACGAAGGGAGCTGAAGGACGCGGTTCGATCTTGTAATACGTCAGAGACATTCGAGCGGGTCGATATGCTCCGAATGATCAGTCCATTTCCGATCGTTGACCACAATCAACAATACCCCATTCTTCCTCTCTCGCTCTTGCCGTTCGATTGCTCCTTGCTAGCACCTCCTGGGTATGTTCCAGTTACATCTGCGTACTTCCGACACGGCTATCTCAATGAATTATTAATACGAATTTTCGTGCTTTCGAGCCAATGTGAAAAATGCCGAACGGAGGTGCACTGTTACATTAAGGTGCATTTTCATGTAACTGTCGATACCCATTTTGTTCGACAGATGTCAACGACCGATTAAATCATGAGTTTCGATTTTCAGCAAATTACTAAAGCGTATTGATGTTATACAATGAATAATGTATTTTACAATAATTATCGTATGAGATCAAACGAAGAAATAAGCGGTTCGAGATAATCAAACAATTTCAATTAACGATTATCAGTTGGCGCTTTGAGGGTTAAATAGTACAAATTGAAGATAGCTAATAGAAAATCGATGATTATGAATATTATATAATTGCGTTATATAATGAGACATGGAAAAACAAGTGAAATAAGTTCGACTGCGATTTTGAATTGTGGTTCTGTCTTAAAGGCACTTTTCAAGTGTTACGCCCTCTGATGAAAGTTGGAGCGATTTCCACTCAAACTAGTATGTACTTAAAATTATTGGCGGATGTTCGATGGACGTGCTTACGTTGCAAGTGTGCACGCGTTCGAAAATTAAAACGAAGCAATTAATTTCATTAGAACGAGATGAGAGTTCATGATTTGTATACCTCGACGACTCTCATTAAAAATAATTATGTCCATCATTATTGAATTCACAGAACATTATACGAAATAATCAGAACAATAACGCATTTACAATACTGTTGCAGCACTTTTTAATTAGGATACGTACGAGTTCTGCATAATTATGAAATTTATTGTCAAACACGATATTAGTCCCGGTGGAGACAGTTAAATAATTACATGTATAATTACTCTATTTTCTCAAGCATGAACCTATCATGATAACTTCTGCGAGTTGAGAAAAGTAAAAAATGACAGAATGTGTGGAAGGTGAATCAATATTAAACGTGAAAAGTAGTATTTTTATAAACATGTTGAGAATAGTTAGATATTACATTGTTTTTAAAATTTACTTCGTGTATTATTTTCAATGACAAAATTAGTTTGTTTGTAAAATGTGTTTATAAAATCGATGTTTTTCATCTTCTTTAAAAAACAAAGGTAGACATTAAAGCTGGGTAAAAAGTATTGGAAAGAAACTTTATGTCCTATCTAAATCAAAAATAGATTTTTTCATGCTTTCACAGCGTGCGAACAAACCATATTTCTCCTGCTGTATAAGCATGAAAAAAATCGTTTTATGAATTGGACAATCGTGTGTATATATAAAGTTTTATTTCTGATAAAAAATGTATGATTAAAAGAAAATCGATAATGGTAAGAAACGATTGTACTGTGGTTTAATCATGAGTTTTTTAGGGAAACGAATTTTTATTGTAGATGCGAATTATTTGGGTACTCGGAACAGGTTTATTAGCTATCGACTGCACATTGAAATATTCCAAATAACTTTTCCGCATTACGAATTAATTAAAACCACATATTGAAATAATTTACGTTAATTACTTCAACGTAATTCGAAGCCAGGTAATCGGCTATCGCAAAAAGCTACATGTACTGAAAATACATTTATTGTTTTATTGCGCAAATCGAAAGCTTCAAAAAGCCATTTTAATAAAAACAACATATCACTTACAGAATTTCTCAGTGAAATATTCACTTATCGAGTTTATAAAGTGTATTATGTATACATTTTAAAGCGTATAATGTATACATGAACTCATATTTTCCAAATACGATTTAGCATTTGCGCAAAAAAACGTTGAGCTGATTTTATGACAATATTAAATTTCACGACAAACAAAAAACTCTATCTCTGAAACCCTAAACATTTTCAAATTAACTTAATTAAAAATTTTCCACTTTCGTCAGTGTTCTGGAAAGTAGTAAAACGCGATATTGAATATACCATAGTCCTTTGCACATTCAGCAAACTTTGTTAGAACCTTGTGGTCGAGTTTGCGAGTAGAGGAATCATAATGACACACACTGGTGACCCGGTGAGTTTAGAACTAGACTTCTGAGTCGGTTGATATGACAAATTATGGTAAGGCATGATCGTGCACGTATCACAGACTCCTGAAATAAGCGACGAGTAATGCAAGACATTATTTTGGTAATAAAAACACGTTGAATTGAATTTTATTAATGCATAAACTACCAAACTGATATCGAAAACCTTAGATTAGAATTGCAAAAATATCTGATTAAAATGAAAATTTGTGTGTACTAATTATTTTTTATACCTACACTAACAAAGATATTAACTTTGTAATTCAGTTTTTTCGTTTTATCCTTCCGTCATTGCAACTCAAAAGTGACGATAATTAATTGGTTAAAATTTGTTAATTCAAGTAAGTTGAATAATAAATTGTCCTAATTAATATTACGTTCGCCATACGCGTTTCCTTTTGTGACGAGGAAATTCTCGGTAGCTAACGAGTTCGCGGACAATTGGATAAAAGCGCTAACCAATTAATTTTTACTTTGAACTAAGATATTTTCGGTCCATTCAAGTACGTCATATCCATCCGGATGGCCTCTTTAGATCCGCCAAATTGATAAATGGGGAATCGCCCGTAGAATAGAATTTAATAACAAATTTATTATTCTAAAGATCATAAATCATGCTGATGTGTGTATCGCTGCTCTGATAAGCTTTTTTCATTGGCTGTCTAATTGATCGTCTAGCTCGAAAAAAGGCACGTTACTCCGTAAGACATTCACTTAACAACAAAAAGTATTTTAATTGATTAAATGATATGTGCATTTAAGTTGAAGTGCAAATTTGTTTTGAGTTGGAAAAAGATATAAGCAGACATTAATTGCTGGAGAATTAATGAATATGTATTTTAATAAATTGTTATAAATGAGCGATTTTACTTCGTTGTATGTTTCACAGTACAATCGTAATACATAAAAAACGTAAAAAGTGGATACAATTGCAGTTAGTAGTTGCTCACTTTGCGTTGAACTTTTCATTACTCTATTCAGTAGTAAGTCAATCTTCTCCTGGCTATTAGATTGTAATGTTGAAACTGAAATTGAACTTCCGTTAACGATGGGCCATTATAACTCGTTTGAAGGCGTGTAAAACAGATAACCGCATAACCTTGCTCGGACGATTTTCAAAAAGTTAATTCATTATTCATCTGCTCTGAAAACAACTGTTGTCGATGCAACTCAAGCTTATTTTGTTTAACAATTACGTTAAACAAACTGCGCGTCGCACCTCCCAAATATTTTCCTTGAAATATTTGAACAGTAATGTTTCGGAGTGCTTGCGATTTGCTGAATTCGATTTGCAAAACCGTTTCAACGGATAGCAGTCTGAAAATATGCCGGAAATGCACGAACACCGGGAACGCTTAAATTCGATGAAAATTTGTTTAACGATCGCGTGTCATTCATTAAATTTAGCCACGGTATTATGTTTCACTCACGAATCAATGTAATCGCGTTTACTTGGAACTATTTAACTTGGAATATGAATCGGGAGTCTCTTTAGAATGTCAGGCGTTAGATGGGAATTCAATTCTTCAACGCATCGTCGCTTTCCATCGTGTTTTCGCGACTTGTCACGCGAAACGCGAATAATATATCAGAGATGACTCTGGGCCAATGCCCAGAATTGTCAAAGTTTCGTAACATAGCGCTACTCTCGCGTTACTGTACATTACGACTCGCTAACAAACAACAATCCCATTATTTATTTGCCGGAACTTGTTTTTCAACAGCTATCTGCAGTCTTCTGTATCGAAATACTAATTTACTCAAGTAAAATAGAAGTGTGGGTAACGTTTTAATCCCGACTTTATAATATATGAAATGTCGTGAAATATATGTGCTCTCCTCATATTAAATCAGTTATATGCCTTTGCAAAAATATAATATAACATTGCGTAGCAGTGTAACGAGAAGCGTACCATTTACAGAATTAAAACTACAATAATCGATAATTTTTTTAGATAATTATATGTTTTTATTTATTACAGTGTTTTGTTAAATTATTATTTGTATCGTAACACTGAACCAAAATGGGGTTAAATGTCGATAAACCAGGTGTTAAATTAAATATTTCAATTGTAAATTAAATATTTAATTTACAACACTGAGTTTAAAAAAATTGAATTTAACAAATAATTTTATTTTTGTTGTAATTAAATATTTCAAAACTGTTAGAATGGAACCCTTCTTCAAAATGTGAAATTTTTTTTATCTTCTGAGCCTATATTCTTTAATTAGTGGAATCAATTCTGAAGATGTTGCAACACGAATGATACATTTAATGGCAAGCGAATTTTTATTTCTGCAATGTCAAGGGTCTTAGTATGAAATAAGCCATAATGCTTATGCCGTGTTTCTATGCATGAAGAGCTTGCGGCGTACGTATTAGCCGCGACGAGAGATGAAGCGTAGAGTAACGCGTTCAGTCAATTCAGGAGTTCAAAGGGACGGGGTACGCTAAGCCATATATTCGCGTCAAGTTGACCAATGTTCTGTCGGACTGACCGTGTATCAAGCGTTGCGCTGTGGTCATATCGGATTATCCTGATCTCGAGACCGGTACCGATTGCTTGGATTTGAGAACTCGCGTCTCGGAAATTCGTTTGCACGGGTCCTCATTTCGGCGCCGCCGTTTTTATCAGAAGTATGTCGCGTTCTTTACAAAATTCTGCGGCGCTTCAGTGGCGGCGTTGGAGCTGAAATTGACCACCGCGAAATTTTGCCCATTCACTGCCCATTTTCCGTCCGATTAATTTCGGCTTTGACGCGCGTCAAATTAAAAGAATTCACGCCGAATTTAACCGCGACTCTATTTTTCGCGACTTTTTTAATGTTCGCATACAAATCTATTTACCCAGGCGTGCAATGACATTTCGACGAAAAACCGTCGAAAATTAAAGTTGTCCGGAACAATTGAGCCCATTGTGTGGCACATAAAACAGCGGAATTTCGGGGTTCGTAATTGTTCTATTTCTTGACCCGGCGTCTCCATTAAAATTGCTCCCCGACGTTTCTCAATCAAGTGTCTCGCTCAAGACGTCACGCCCGAGTCCAGTCACGTCTGCGAGGTCGATTGACTTTATGAAAGACAAGAGCGCGGCGAAAAAACGCAAAAGGAAGAACAACGTTGCATCAATATCGCGCTTATTGGCTCGCGAAAATGATTCTTCATCCGGCGCGCGATCTTTAATTGCCGACTTCGTTGGAATTCAATCGTGTCTATTTGAGCGCGCGGAAATTCGATATGTTACGACGTCTCAATAGGGTTAATGCGCGCGACGTTAAGGCGCCGGGCATATGAAAAAGTTCCCGAGACATTTCGCGCAGGTCGCGAAATTCCGCTGCAACCGCACAGGTGTCAGCACGATCGGCTCGTGAAATGGGAAACGAGCTGCACTTTTAATTTCACGGGATCGGCGGAATTGAACTACGAGCAGTTCAAGAGTTACGGCACGGCCGATCGACCCGCGGCGTTAACTCTTAACGAGCACAGTCAGGTGAAATCGCGACAAAGTAAAAAGTAGCGAATCGCGCGTTGTAAATGCGTTCGATCCTCGAGGAGTTGTAAAACGGCGATCATTCAAGACGATGGGCAGCAAGCTCTTCAGTTGTGTCTGACTGGAATCATTTATTTCAAACCAAAAATGAGTTCCTGCAAGAGGAAGTTCTTTTAGTTTTTATCGGGAGATCATTTATTGCAATTGGTAGTGGGAATTGAGGTTAGGAAAATATTTTTGAGATTTTGATGTGTCGTTATAAACGAGATGTAATGTTCTAAATTCGAATATCAAGACACGCGATACCGATAAAAATGTAAATTATTTATGGGCCATATATATCTGACATATCTGAACTTGTACGCAAACACTTGTATGCAAAAAATTGTTTTAATTGAAAAAGATTTCCTTTGTCAGAAAAAAATTCTTCTTGATAAAAAGGGCAAAATGATATTCTTTTTAATGAAAACGATTTCTTTTTGGGCACGAATTCTTTTCATTCAAAAGGATATTTTTCCGAGTGTATCCTTGTAAAAGCGAACGTATATGTGTCATAAATGAAGAATACATATTGATAAAACATGTGCTGGTATATGAATCAAAGGGAATATTTTTATCAGTCTAGAGTTTTCGGCAAATGTACTAAAATTGATGGATTTTCGAGAATTTTTAAGAAATAAGGGAAATATTAAAGCTTCTACGAATGCTTAAGGACATTACTTACTATAAGACGATATTCATCGTAATTAATTTCATACTAAAAGAATTCAACATTTAAGCATTTATTCATAATAAATGAAGTATTCTTAAATTTATATCAGACGGAAAATCGAGTTATTGTTAAAATATTCTCTCATTCCCTCTCATTATCGGTGAACCCTTTTTAGAAGACGAATTCAATTGTAAAGTTAAAGTTTTCCTCGTTGCGCAGCTACTATGTTTAAATTCACTTTCGAAAATATTGCAATTACGTTTTGAATTTAAGCTGCACATTTAACAAGGACCTCATTGTTATCAATGCGATCAGAACTCGCTTAACATTTCAAAAGTAACTCGTGGAAAAAGAAAAATTTGAATTACGTAACTAATTCATATAACGATCTGAGTTGTCCGAAAAGTTACTATCACGTTAAAAGGCTAAACACTAATTCACGTTGGATAATATTTTCTCATAAAAATGTCGAGGTAAAAGTGTTATCCACATTAAATTATGTATGTCTATTTTTGCTTCTTTTTCACGCGAAATCTTTTGATCTAAATGCAAATGATCTTTTCGTCCTATTTGTTCGACCTCCAATTTTTACTAACGTTTGTACGTTTACACTCATTTCGAAAAAAAGCAGAGCAAAGCTGGAAAACAAATATTCGCCAATAGATATCTGAGTTAAAATTATTGCTTCTTGCTTTGGGAAAGTACCAACAAGATCAGCGACTGCAATTGTATAAGTTATCAAAGCAGCTCTGTTCGAAAAACAAATCTACGGATAAGCCTTGTCTCATATATTCTCATAAAAGGAGTGAGAAATTTCTGCTCTAGTAGAACAGGATTTTGTGAAATCACAGTGCATTCACTGCGTCAGAAAGTTGTTGTTTATGTCTATTGCCATCGTTAGCCCTTTCAATTATTAAAATATTTTCCTCTTTTATGTTACAGGTGAGTAACGCATGATAATGCCATAATTTTCATTGAAGAATTGTGGATTTACGTAAGTACGACGTCACATATCAATTGAGAAAATGATTTCTTCCCATGAATAGAAAAACAAACATTGAGATTTTAACTGAAACAATTCCCTTTAGTAATAATCCAATTACGTGAATTTCACCACAAGATTATTAAAGATATTAAATTATCGAATTTCGAAACGAAGTGAAACGTATCAAAATGTTTAACGACACATTTTTAATTATAACTCGCAAAGCTTTAATTTACAAGAAAACCCCTTCCTTGAAAAAAGCTTCTATCTTTCATATCTCACAAGGCAATATATCGCTTATTCATCATGCGGCCGAAAAAAACTTTAATCAACACATAAATAAGGCCACGGAAAAAGATCGTCGGCTCGGCGTCGATTTCGCCGCAGCTAATTCCGAGCTAGGCGTTGTTACGTGAAATTACACCCTTGATAAACAGCCCCGATAAAGGCCGTAATTTTGTCCTGAATCGGTCAGTACACTTCTCAGATATTGCAAAATCCGTGGAGCAATCGCAGGACAAAGTGGATCGGCGCTGGGACGAAATATCGCGTTGAATAAAGGAATGAAACGGGCGAGTAAATAGCGTCATTTCGGGTTTCCTAATAACCACTGTTCCCTGCCGTCGTACAAAATGCGACCCTCCTCGCATGAAGTTTGGATGCGATTTATCTGGCTAAGACGAGAAGAAAGCGGCGCTCTCTTAGGTACGGCCAACACGCCGGTACGCCGCACTAAATCACGGCTCACGTTCTTCCACTCGAGTAGCCCCGCGGCCCGCGAGATCGCTCGACGATCCCGGCCAGATCCTCAAACACCACAGGGACTACGGGCCGACAGGGTCGTGAGCCACTTAGCGCCGTTCTACCCGAACGTCGGGCTGAAAGCGATGGCGCCACCTTACACTTTTCAACCCTCTTTGCAATTCTTTTCCCCCGAACCGGCCGCGCTTTACACCGGGAAATAGAAGTAGCTGGAACAACGGCTGCTATTATCCGGGATGCATCGTTGAACTTTTATTTGCCGGGGTCTTCGTGTGTAATCATGACATTCGCGAATTAGTGGATAGAGAACGAGTCACACGCGTAGTTTAACAGGACAACAAAGTGACGTGAGAGGGTGACTGACGTAGAGTTGGGGGTGAGGGAAATAGTTTTTATGAGAGTAAGAACATTTTTAAGCTTGGTAATATGTTTGAAGAATTGTTGGGAAAGGTCGCTTTAAAGGGGGTTGAAGCAATCATGGAGATTGAAAAGAAATGTATTATAAGAAGGAAATATAGGCGGTGATGGTGTAAAATTGATCCATTTTATGGTTGTTGCGAGAAAAGTTAATTGTTTTATTATGTCATGTGGTATCAGTTCATTTTTTGTTTGTATGAAGCAAATTGTAGAGGAAGTTTTTATAAGAAATTGACCAATGAAGTATTCTTTATGTCTTTCTGTAAGCATATAAAAATATGAACCTTTGAAACAAAAATGAAATTCAAATCTAAATTATTCTCTTTATTTGTTTGCGTGGTCATTTATTATTCTCGTTAATCGTTTTTAAAACATGTGAATAATTCAAAAAGTTTAAGCGTTAAATGTATATTTTGCAATCAACATAGTCAATTACCTACATACTCCATTGGCGCTAATGTTAAAGGGTATTTTTTCTGCGTTCATTCTAACCGATAAAACACAAGAACCTCCTCTACGGTGGTAAAACCAACCTTTGACAAGGTTTAGAATCTGTTAGAAATAAGCCGAATGTGTTTTATGTTAGGATACAATACGTTGGAATTAACCACGTCCTGCGTACCTTCTGGCGATGCAGATTATGTCCTATCGAATAATATGCGTTATTCCGTCGATTAGAATTAGTTTTACCAGAACTTCTTCTAAACTGTATTTTAACTCGAATTAAGCGACATTCGATATTTTACTATAACTCTAATAAACGTTACTCGGCTTATTTCCAACAGATTCTAAACCTTGCCGAAGGTTGGATTTAAGGTATTTCTCCTGTGAAGGGCTGTATAATTAGGGTGCCAAGTAAAATATGTGTATTTTGTTGAAATATAATTATTTTTTTAAAGAATTTTGTTATGAAAAGTCTTTTTGGCACGGTAGAAATGCGTTTTTTAACTGCTATTCTTACAAAGTAATTAAAACTTTGTTATTACACGTTCATCAAAACATAGAGATTGTATAT
>JABFPB010001632.1:0-24130 GCA_022817645.1 Ceratoteleas bidentatus | reverse complement strand
TTAAAAAATGTGCAAAAAATATTCTGCATGATACATAGTAAACTTAAAAATATTTAACTTGAATTGGAGCACGAAAAACAAAAAAAGTATTTATAATTTATTCATATAAAGAAAAATACAATTATTTAATTATTTATAACAGTTTTAACATTAAAAAATATACGTATGAATTCCAAAAAGCTTATTCCGAAGAAAGTACCCAAATATACAATAAATCTTTGTAATTATAGAAATATTTCTCTTGGCACCCCAAATTTATGGCCCTTCACTATGAAAATATTTTAAGTAAGGCATACTATTTGTCGAATAGTGAAACTGAAAGAGTCAGGTGGTAAAAATTGTCCCACTTGAAGTAGTAAGGGATTAGAATTGATACAATGACCTTCTGAGGTTATATTTTATAGGTTATATTTTATATATAGTCGATTATATTTAAAGCCAAAGACATTTTCTGCACTTTTGTCAGAAACTGTGTTTAAGGAACGGGAAAAGTTTATATTAAGTTTTGATATGGTGGATTTTAAGTAATATTAGTAATAAATTAATGGAGGCATTTTATGCATAGAAGTTTCAGTTGGTAAGAAATGTAGCACGCTCTTTACGAGTGATAGATTTTTGACAAAACTTTCAAATAAAGTTTCATTGAACCTTGAAAACTGTGCCATTTAACACGCTCGTCGCCAACTTTTCCAATTTGCGGTTAGAATTCACTTTTTCTCGTGTGAAATTATTTGTTGGAAATGAGTATACTTTACTTACGTCCTAAAATTAACTGCAATTTCAAGATTGGTATCATTTTGAATAAATAGGTATAATTGTAGTATTTGTTGCACAATAATCTATTGAAGGTAACAAATTTTCTGTTGTGAAAAATATATATTGTGAGCGGAAGTTCATTTTAAGTGCAAGTTTAATCGGAAAATTATTTAGAAAATACTTTCACTTCGAATCATTGTTTGGATGGGTAAACGAATGTTAATAATAAAGTTTCGCTAACTTTAGAAATAATGAGATAAATTGGTTTTACTATTGACTGAAAATGTATTCTTTAGAAAATTATAATTATAATGATACAGTCTAATCATTTTTAACATTATTACATTTTTCGGTGTAATATTCGCTGCAATCAAATACAGTGAAATTGTATAAACGTGTATAATTTTGCTACACATGTTAAATTAATTGCATTTATTTATTCTGCACGTATATAGCATATATAGAGTGTTTTTAAATTAGATCCAATTATTCAGTATTCATTAAAATTTGACTGGAAAAAAAATCATTATCAATAAAATCTAAAATCATTTTAAATAAAAACTACTTATGTATTCAATTAATTGTTGAAGTATTTAAAAACATTTTCTGCAATAAAACGTTTCGATGCTATTAATCAAAATCTGGATAAATGTTATCGATTTTCTCTGTAGTACACCTGTACCCAGTTTAAAACCGTGTGTCACAGAATAGTTGTTATTCACAAATAAATATATCCGGTTGGAAATCTGCCTATTAATATCTACCCAAATAAATATGCCTTATAAAATATGTAGAGTCTTCTACTTCAACAGCATTTTCTGTTTTACCATATGTCAATAGTTGAGTCAAAACAGAAAGTCAAATCACCTTACAATTATTCTAAAAAATGTGAAAAATTTTCTGTAAAGCTTTCAGACTTTAATTTTCTGACTTTTTCCGACTTATTCACTTATTTCGAAACTAATAATTTTCGGAATATTTTTTAAAAGTACTCTTCCTAGAGGCGTAATGTATTTTTCAAATACTTCTCCTCAAAACATTAAATTATTGCTTGTTTCTTTTTTTTGGAAAATTGTTTCTTTGAAAAATCATCTCTAAATATCATGTCTAAATACATGAATGTCAATTTCTCGATCAATTACGCTAATTATAATAAATTATCAGCCTTTTAAAGCTAATCCATTAAATAACTTACATTACTCCGAAATATTATCGATTTGATAAGCAGATTAGAAGAAGTCAAATCGATTGATAATATCAATCGATTTGACTTCTTCTAATCTGCTTTACCACAAAACAACCGCATTTCTACTTAATTTTCTAAACAATCTATCAGCGCGAATAAATCGATTTTCAACGCAAGCTTTTTAAATAAAAAATGTATTTATTTATAAAGACAAATATCGCTGCGGAGAAACTTGCCAGAGTGTCGTAGTCTCGACATGCATGCCACAAAAATTTACGTAAACGTTTGAACGTACCATTAACTATAAACAACGAGGTCCTTCGATCAAAAATAAAAGACGCACGAATCCGTTTCCTGTATCGTCGCTAATAAATAGAATTTGCGGAAGGTCACGAGTATTATCCTATCTACAATTTCGAGTTCATGTTATGATCATTATTTTAGTAACACGACTGTTATTAAAGACTCACTTTCTAAACCATAATCACACATCTCTTCTCATGAGAGTAGCTCTCGGCCGATATGGCGTAACTGATGTAATATAAAAATCGTTGAACACTTTTCGCGCAAAAAATATAATTTGTTATATAAAACTAACTGTATATATATAGAACTTTGGAATAATGCAAGTTTCAGATTACATTTTGTATTTAATCATGTTTACTTGGTTTAATTTTAGTTGAATGTTTAAGTAAAACTTTCACATTATACGTACTGAATTTATATGTATATAGTTTAAAAAAACTATATACCGTAATACATAAAAAAATTCAATATACAATGCTGTACATCTTACTGCTAAAAAATTATCTTAAATTACTTACTGTATACTCTTGTAGAAAAATATGTTTATGTTTCATGAATATATATGATTATTGTTTATATGTTTAATTTTGATTAATTGAAACAAATTTTTTAAAATTATTTTATTTATATAAAAAAGCAAAAAAATAAAATATATGTTCAATGAATAGAATAGTTTAAAAAATAATCATTGTAGACCAATATAAAAAATGTTGTCGACGTAATGAAACATTGACGGCAATTAGATGATTTAATCAAAATCGGGACAGGTTCGACGCGGTTACCGACGTGATTGCATTTGGCACTATTTAAACTCGTGTTTCACTGATGCATGAATTTAGTTATGCAACATTATATAATTGTCGTTGCATTTTCCTTACACGCTTTAACGTGTTGCACCCTGTAATTATTGAGTAACCGCTTGTTTATAGAAATTGGTCGATAAATTCGAAACAAATTGTTGTTAACGATTATAAACAATCTGAAAGTTACACTTGCTCATAAAATAGGTATTAATTTAATTAATTATTGCTTCCTTTAATGTAACCGTGGCCTGTAGTTCAAAAGCATTATCGCTAAGTCGATGAAATAGATAATGCCAGTTTGATCAATAAGTCTACACTTATTTTTTATATATATAGTTACAAAATCAATCATGTTCTGAAAGTGTTATAAAAATAATTCAATAACGGTAGCTTTTTCAATATTTTCTCAAGTAAGATAACATTGCATAAACTTGACTACCAAAAAAATATATAACTTTTTGATTTCGGATGCCAGGTAATCGAGAAATATGCAATGAATATATTTTACGTTGTTCTCTATTGAATGCACGTGATTGAAATTAAATTAATTTCTGAATCATTTAGTGTTTAGAGTGGTGATTTAATACATTATCGTGCAAACAGAAACCACCAGCTGGTGTGGTTTAATAGATTATAATGATAGACGACAATAGATACTACTGCAGAATTACTGAGATTAAATGTTTCATCTGCTCAATTAACAACGAAAAAAGTTATCATCCAACATTATTGCTGATGTAGAACACGACCTTCATTTGACAATAGATAGTGAACTATTGCTATGTAAATGTAGATTTATCTCAACATATATTTGACATAACTATAAGGCAGATATGATTTGGATACCCTTCTGCCTGTATATATATATATATATATATATCATTTTTCAATGAATAGCGGACACGAATTATTCACATCTAAATAATATTCGTCATAAATCAGTGTGGAATATGACAATACCAGGATCGTCAACAAACATTTACAAATTGCCCCACACGAAAAGTCAGCAGCAGATGTTCGTAATGGTGATATTAACTTTTCATGCAGTGACTTGTTCACGCAGCTTCTTCAACGAACAATCGAATCGAGTATTACTTAACGAAATACAGCTATATTACAATCCCGTTGTATGCGAATACCTTGTTTTTCATATCTCGAAGACAATGGCATCACTTATCAAGGACTATAATTACACGCACATCCGTGACGAAAGTGAGTCAATATATCTGTCAATCTTACATTACTCTTATGCATATATCTGTACACATTTAAGATAGATATATTTTCAGAAAAAGATCTATGTATAATATTTTCTACACAAAAATTCGTATACTTAAGATATATATCGTAAAAGGTACGCAGAATTCGTATTTTCTACCATATATCGAGGTGTTTTTGCAGCTTTCACGAATTAGTTTTTTAGGAGTAATAGTCTGATGAAGTACATTTTGTTGTACTTTTTTATCATTTTTTATCATTTTCAGCACTTAATAAACAACCAACTTCTAAAATGAGCCCATAATGCATTTCAAGAAATCCAATTAAAAATTATTTCATCTACATTGTTAATTAGCCAATATAAAAAAGTAAAACAGCAAAATGATAAGCTAACACACTTTATTTCAAAACGAATCGACGGTTTGTCATCGTGATCCCATCGGAAAAATTACAATCTAATTTGACAAATCGTCATGCTCTTCTGATCAATGAACGATCACTCATTTTTTTAATAAATACCTTAACGACCTAATAATATTCTTAACGACCAATTTGTACGACTTTTTTGCGAAAACATGCCAGCTTTCTTCACACCCCTCGAAGAATCAACTTCTTCATTGCGCTGCAAAAAGGGCAATGAAAAAAGCTCGTCAACACTGATTCGCCGGCAAACGAATTACCGCGCTTATGAATAGGCGGCAATTTTTCGATTGTGATTTCCCCGGCTGCGGTATAATTGTAGCGCTATCACTCGCCGCAATCGCATCGATTGCGAGCGTCGGGTTATGAAATGAAAACGCCGCGAGGGACGCAGCTTTGTGCCGCGGCAAAATAGTATCACAATGCGAACGTGACGGGATCAGTTAGTCACGACATAATTATCGTTTGGTCCGTGGCGCACACTTGGTCGAGGACGACCGCGATAATCATTTTCCGAGAGAGTCGTTATTACCCGCTAATTGTTATGGCGCGAAAGTCGCGTACCACTTTTCGCCAAACTGAGCCACGGCTTCGCGGATTACGTTATCGTGGCGCACTTTGAGTTCATGCGAAAATCGGCCGCACTTACGTAACGACAAGGTTCGTTAAAGTTCGGCGGATTCAATGAACTCGTGGGAGTGGATTTCTGATAGCTTACGGGGAACGGACAAAGAGGTTTATTGTAGACAAATAAGTTTATCTGCTCGTATTTACTTATGTTAAGGCAGTTGTAGTAAAAATCGGCAGATATGGCAGATCAAATTATCGCAAACTATTGTTCGCTTCAATTGCGCAGTTTTTATATTAACGTTCAGTATACGAAACAGAATATTGGATTCCAAACTTTTAAATGGTTTATATAGGTGTATTAAGCGTTTTCATTAAACTTTGACGTCGAATATCTCGAGTTTTAGGTAGCGTTGATGGAAATGTGTGCACTTGACGAGACCTGGAGGAACTACGTTTCGTTTATTTTTTATCAAATTCTGAAGGTTGATTAACGTGCTATTATTAATTAATGAATAATCTTAAAAATATGGCAAAATAATGTTTCATTTTATCTTGAGTCAAGATAAAGGGAAGAAAAGGAAAGATAACGATAAAGGAAACAGAAATCATGCACATAAAAAACATTTGAAATTTAAATAAATTATTATATTTTAAATAATTTAAATAATTTAAAATAAAATCGACTAATTTTAACGGGTCATGATGTTAGATTGATTAATCATGTGATGCAATGATGAACATCAAATAACAACCTGAAGCAAAATTAATTTCGGTATATTAAAAAGGTATATCACATTAAGTTAAAAACCTGTATACTTTGTAATAGATAATTATGGAATGATACTCTAGAATTATTTAATTTAAATAAACACTTGTTACAAATAGATGATTTCAATTACTTCAAGTAACAGCAGTATTGACATTAAGAAAAGTAGTTAGTGGTAGTTACATATATATATTTCTTAGAAAATTACATATAACACGTGTGCTCAATAATTTGATGTTACACAATATAAGATGTCATTCCTAATTCCCCGTTTTATAGAATCCCAGTTAACAAAAATTGGCAGAAAAACGAAAGTTACTAATACTACATTTTTTGCTCAGAAAAAATCGTAATGAATTCTTACGAAATTCGTGAATATGCCGATAATGGAGTTTCATTTTCCCACTTACACTTTTTATGCACAAGAAAATTACTTGCCTGCTTGTTAAAGTGGATGATTAAAAAAATCTTTCGAAGAATACATTAAACACTCCAATGATACGTAACCAGAAATTTAAAAGGAAATCTTTATTGGGGATTAATCGCTGGACACGGCGTTATTTCGCAAATCTATAATCAGTGTGTTATTAATGGAATAATGTCCAATTTTACAGATGTTCACTGACATATTGCCATATCGAAATATTCGATGCAACGTCAAACTTTTTTGTTCTGAAATTTAAGAAGTTATTTTCATGAGATTGACCTAATAATAGCAGTTTGAAAAGCAATATCCGATGATATTACCTTTCCTGCTCACTTATTTCTTCCATCGCAAAGTGTGGAAACAAATTGCAAATTTATTTTTTACTTGCATTGAGAACCAGTTTTCACATAATTTTTCAGCGTTTTCCCTTTTTTTAATCAAACCACTTTAATTAAACTCAAAATCCATCGTTACTGGAATAATCAAAATTAAGGAGTATCCCACGAAATTTGAAAACCGGTGATTTCATCAACTTTTAAATTGTGATGAGGTGGTTAAATGTCGATAACCACTTCATCTTACGTACTGCACTAAAAATACCACTCAATGCCAAAGTCAACAGTCCTCAAATTATCGACACAATGAAGCTGTGCCTTTTTTCCCTTGCCCGTATTACCTTTATAAAAATATCTTTAACTGTTTTTTGTTCAGTTATTAATTTTTGCGGCCGCACTCGCTATTTCTGTTCCATAAATACACCGCTTCATTACCTTCGTTATAAGCAGAAACTCAATAAAAGAAAAACAGAATTCATTCACTTACATCCAGCCACATTTAACGTCTTAT
Source organism: Ceratoteleas bidentatus (assembly GCA_022817645.1). Taxonomy (NCBI): domain Eukaryota; kingdom Metazoa; phylum Arthropoda; class Insecta; order Hymenoptera; family Scelionidae; genus Ceratoteleas; species Ceratoteleas bidentatus. The sequence goes on along the minus strand of JABFPB010001632.1, from coordinate 16,832 downwards.
TAACTACACGCGGGATAAAAACCAGACTCAGCTTTCAGGCGGATTTCGCTTTCAGAACACAAATCGGCTAAACTTTGTCGTTCGTTCGTCTAATTGTCATGTTCGCCGCGTCCTCTCGCCGCCAAACCGGCAAGGTATAATTTCGGATCTGTCAATGAACTCCCAAGGCTGCGCGGCATTGCGAAATTCGAGATACGCGCAGGCTTATCTGCTGCACCGCATCAGGAAGAGCATACAAATCAACCCGTATCTTCGCAGCGAATCACTCGCCAGCTCAGAACCGCGCATTTTTCCCATTTTCCTTTGTTGCGAGTCACTCGTTCTCTCGTTTATTGTTCCATTTGTTTCGCTGCCGCACCTGCGTCTTTTCGTTCCCGCGACGTTTCATCTCAATTTCCGTCTCGCCTTGCAGGATTGTCAGATTTAAGGAGACGTGCAAGCCACAGTTGGCGGAAAAAGGGAAAAAATTGGAAACGGATTTTATTGCATATTTTCATTTTTGAAATGTTCTATTTTACAGGATGGGGTTGAAATTTCTAAAATCCAGTTGAAACCCGTTCAAATGTAGATTTTTGGATTCGGCTTTTATCAAACATTTTTATCAAAATAAAACTTTAAATCGTTTCATCTGCAGTATTTATTTATCAATTTTTCCATAATTCAGATGATCCTGGGAACTCAACTTTTACACGATTAAACTTTTTTTTTTAGTTCAGGTAAATAATTTGAACAAACTTAGAGAAATATTTTTGACATTTTGTTTTTAACAAAGCTATAAACAATTGAATGGACAAAACAGCCAGAAATAGTATATTTTATCAGCTTTTTTGTGAATATTTCTTAACTTAAACAAAATTATTTATCAAAATTCTATCTGTGCAGTTTGTATATTATGAAAAACTATTCTTAATAAATAAATGTTTATTATACATTTTTATTGTTTATTAGTACAATGTTTTACACTATATATCAATCGAGCAGCTTTATACACAAAATTATATAAATAAATGATTATTATCAATTTTAACCATTCGGATTGCAAGTCCCCTTAATGAATCGCGTCGTAATGCTGATAAATTTGGTCACTTCGCTCTCTATAAGGCACACACTATATACAACTTGCGGAAGCGGCTTTTAATATAAGGGAATTGATTAATTACAAGATTACTCAATGAGGGAAAAAGTCGACGCGATCGATGCGGCAGACAAAAAACCGCGACAAACGTCAACGCCGCAGTCACACGCGACGCACCGTGACGTCACCTGAAATGCGATTACCGCTTGCTTGATTGCCTGCGCTTATTGTCTTTCCTTTCTTTCGCGCGGCATTGAACAATTCGATGTCAAATCGGGCGACGCATCATTATCGCCTCGCCAGCGTGTCTTCGCTCGTTAATACGGATTAGCGGGGAATAGTAAAGCAGCTGCGCTAATTTATTGCAAATCAAGCGAACAACTATCGCGGAAGACAGAGCGTCTGCGGTTATTACGCGAAGCGTCGTTTATAAATAACGACAGACCAGCAGCCGATTGGCCGACGCGAATCGCATTTCCGCCGTTTGACAAAGAAATCGCAGACGAACGCCAATGTCGAACTGTTAAAAATATATTGTCTGAACATTTGCAAGTTATTTTGCTTAGCACAGGAAGCATTGGATATATTTTTTGTTGCCGACTTGGGAAAGGGGTTTGTGATTATATTTGCGCAAGAAAAATTTCTGATAGGCAGGTATCAATGTCGTAAAACTTGTTCGTGCAAAAGTGGGGTCGTCAGTTTGCAAAAATGCACGTTTTGACGTCCAATGAGAGTAATCGAACGAAAGATAGGACATGCTTAGGTTACTGATTGGTGCAAGAATGCGTGGTTAACATGTGCGAAACACTTATTTAGAGTTATACAAGATTGTCTAGAAATTTACTCAATATTTACTCAATATTTACTCAATATTACTCAATATTTACTCAATATTCAAATATGATATTTCTTCTTCAATGACTTGGATCTACTTTTTTGATAGAAAAAATACAGCCAAACATTGAATTTTCATAGAATTTTATTTTTGTAAATAAAAACCCATTATTTTTAAGATTCTATACAGATTCATCTTTTCAAAATAATGGAGTTCAACACTATAATAACAATGAACCTTCATTGTTTATAATATATTTCATTTTCTGTTCATTAGAAAAATGGTTTGTGATTAAGTTATCAAAAAAGTCCAGTAACTTAAACGTTTCTCTAGTTAAATCTCGGTGATAATCTATGTTGATTAGCATATCATAAAATTGATTATTAAATTAAGCGGAAGGACATTTTAAATATCGCGGATAATTTTATTGTAACGCTCTTATTTTTAACTATCCATCAATGCATAGTTATAAAACTCGTCTGAAATATCTTAGCACAGAAATTGCTGAAATGTCTCAATATTTCACTCTCTTAAAAACGATTCAATCATTGAAAAAAACTGCCGTTAGTAGTAACACACCATGTGATTTATTTTTTCGTTTCTAAAACATCAATGTTTTACATGAAAGTCACAGGCGTTTTTGTAATAAAACATCAATGCTTCTCTAGAAAACATATATTTGCTTAAAAACAAAACAGAACGTTTAAAGAAACAAATCTAATTTTAGTCAATAATAATGTTAGTTAAAATTGAATTTTTATCTCTCTGAGACGTAGTAATATTTATTTATAAGTGTTTGAACACTTTATTGAAATAATTATTAGCGTCATTATCGTAACAAGTATAGGTTTAAATCGATATATTTAATGAAATCTTATCCTTTTAAAGTTGATACAGTTACACTTTTAAACATTTCAAAAAGTACTTTCTAAAGTAAACGTACGATCTAAGTAAAATTTAGATCTATTTTTCATCAAATTTTTTTACTTGGGATTTATGTAGTTCTCGTACTCCGCTTTCTCGTCAATTTTGACTTCTTTTCAGCCAAAAAAGTTTGTCTTCAATGAAAGGCTACTTGAGCCAAGTCAACTCGATTAAATAGATACCATTGTTCCCTGCGTTATCTCCATCTACAAAGTGATCTTAAAAAAGCCACGGCTCGTATTCTCACTTTCTTCCAGGGACTCGCTTCAAGTGCTGCTTGCATTACGAACAACTTGAAACCCTTCTCAATGATTTGCACTCTGACGCTAATTAACGACCATCTTATTTGCCGATGTTTCGCACGCCCACTAATAAGTTTGCTCTGCGTTCGGATTTTTCGCGAAGGATCTCCCTCGCATATATTCCACCCTCGACTTCAACATTTCGCCTTTTTGTTGCTTTTTGTGAAACTTCTAAGGCATCCAATCAATATTTATACAACATAAATAATAACATTTTCCTCAAATTAGACATTGATGTCAACACTTTACTCGATATCATATTATTACGGTAATTGAGTTTACAAAGTGCTGTTACATTCGAACGATTTGGACGTAATTTCGTTTCAATCAATAATTTTATATAAAGGAGTAAATTTGAAACCCAATTTAATTGTATTTAATAGAACATGGACGCCCGATATTATTAACTGAGGTAGTTACAGATTTAATCATTTCTGTTCCAAATTGTTACAACGGAGAAATGTCGTAATTACAGTTTCTTCTTTGTTTTGGGCTATTAAGTTGAACGTAAATAACTGAAACACGGATACCTGTCAGGATTTAAGCGCTTCGATGTAGCGATACTGAAGTCTGTATATGCCATGCTACTTGTGATTTTTTTGAAAATCGCGACAGATTATTTTTTAAGTCCGCATTCCAGTTTTCCTTTTCGCAAAAATTTGATCCCTCGTTCAAAATGCTTAACGAAGGTTGTCTTAATAATAAAGTACATTTATTTATAGTGACTTCGATGCAAAGTTTAATTACACATCAGAAAATCTGTAACCGTATTATCACGAATGTGATTCACAAAATAGTGAATTGAAACATTAATTTATAATTACATTCAAGAATATACAAAATGTAAAAACGTGAAATAATATTCTTTTTCTGTTGGCTTTGTCTCAGATAATTAAACAATTTCTTTTTACAACTTTATTTATAATTTACACAAATAATTTGAATAACACATCATTAATGTATTGTAAAATTATAAGTCTGGTATAAAATATACACGACAACACATGATAAACTACATAATTGCTTATACTGCCATGCGACTCTAGCCCTCGATCGCAATACCCATAAATCAGTTTAATTACAAATATAAATGATTGTCTTCCATGCCTTTTTCCTTTTGTTTCGTTGCATCTTTATTATCCTTCAAGGAGAATGTAGAACCGCAGTAAAATCGAATAGCCAGTTTTTCTCCAGCTTCTTATACGGTGCACCGTAAGAGAACATTTCACCTAAGTGTAATATTTTCCTCAAAACTTATTATCCCCGAAAAAACACCGCTACTCGTAAATTCCATCCCCTGAATGTGCCCATCGCCTAAATAAAACTGTCAAGCATGAATGAAGTTGTCTCTGAAAATGATGAGATTTGGTTAGCAAAACTAACGACCTTGATCATTTTCATTCATTAAATCAGAATTAATCCTTGCCTCTTTATCGCAGCATATTTTCTCCGCCACGATCCCGTCATTTAATGCATTTCAAACTAAGCGAATGCACACATTCAATGCACTTGCACATTTTCAATTAACCACAGACGAATATCCGCCAATTTGTGGAAAAATTGCAATCGCGAACATTACTGATCGTTCCATTTCGGCTAATCCTCCGACATTCGAGCAAATGAACTGATCCACGCTCATTTCACCGACAGAAAACTTGTGATAATCGCGCGCCCCGACAAGCGTATTCATCCCCCAAAAACGGGAAAATCCAGTCGAAGACCGGTAATAAATCACATGAATTTACCGCCTCTTTTTCTCTATACGGATAAAAGACAACCGTGAAATCCTAGCGAAAAACGCGTCGAATTCCACGGGCCTCTGATAAGCTCTGAAAAATTATGAAAAACATTTTTAAAAAATTCTACAAAATGTGGTAAGAAAAACTGTGAAACAGTGCTGAAATTAAGACTTTACAGACAATCACTGGGAAAATCTGTAAATTTTGCAGAAATTTTGCAACATTTCGCAAAGAAAAATTTTGAGAAACACTGAAAATCTATTTTACAGACTTTTGCAAATTTGTATGCTGCAAAATACATTGTCATTGTTCCCAGCATTTTTTAGACGTTTACAAACATTTCGAGTAAATCTTATGTTAACCATTTACACAAACAATTTACCTAAAATATGCATCTCAATCAGGAAATACACTGATGTAAACTTCCCGTAAATCATTTCATACAATCCTCGACTCTCCAGTGTCTTTCAGACGTATCCACAAATTTGCAGATCTTTCCCCAGAAATTCGGAGAATTCTTTTCCGCCACCGTACGGTTTATCGCCCCCAAAAAACTGTCTCCCAATGGTCTCGAAAACTTTGACCCCGTTGCCTACAAAGCCTGAAATTGACAAAGTGCGAAATTCGACCGTGGCCGGGATCAAGGGCCGACAAAGATGTCGCTCGGGCGTCGGCAGGTGCAATAAAGATGCGGCGAGCGGAGAAAGTCGCTCCCGGTCCAGCCGAAAGTCGCGCGGACGAGTGCGTATCGTTCGCATTCTTGGACCTCTGTCAATTATTCGTTAACGGAACTCGTCGGTTCATCGCCGGCTCCGGGGAGGTGGTCTGGAGGAAGAGCAAAGAGCGGCGGACTAAGACGATGAATTTCACCGGAGCGGAACACTGTTAATTCGAACCGCCGAGCGACCGGTGCGCGACGCGCCGTGAGTGTTGTTGTTTCGCGGACGACAATTCCGATTTCGGCCTTTTCCGGCAGTGATTTCGCGCGTTCCAAGGGCAATAAACGACGTGCGATTTTTTTCGGCTGTGAGTCACGTGACCGACCGCTGTCGACTATTTTGGCACCGGAAATTGTGAATCGGAATTCTAAAATTACACAGAATTTGCAGTATTGATTTGAGCGTACGCGAAAAAGTAGGATTTGCGGAAATTTAGAGAAGAGAAGATGAAAATTAATTGGAATCATTTGCATGACTGAGCTGTTTTTAATTTGTTCAAAGGCAAGGGTGAATTGTGCGATATTTTCAGTGGTGAAAATGTTACGCTGTGAGGTGAACTCATGCCGGTTGAAACTCAAAGGATCAAATTAATATCATATTTTATGTTAAGGTGAACATTTCCTTAAAATTTTGTTAATTTTACTACAGCTTTTTCGAGAAAATCAATGACAACTAGCTAATTTGGGATAAACTACATTTCTTCTTCTGGCAATTTAATTTGGAAGTTTATTTTGGAAATTAACCAAATTTTGGCAAATTAGTCTGTTTTCATTGTCGAAAGTAATATGAATCTGAATAGTTCTTATTTATATCAGAAGTTTAAATTAAATTTCTTGAAATTTCTGGAATTGTTGGCAAGCCTTGAGACTCAATTTTAATTTAAATCTAATATTATTTGAAACACATTACTTTGAAACTCATTTCTAACAAAATGTTAGAAATATGTTAGAGATCTCATAAGCCAATCACCTTAAATATCATTTATTTCTTTTTAAATCTTGTTTGGATATCTGCGAACTTGATGACATTTTACTGAGTAATGTTTAGTAAAAAAACTTACCCCGTATTAGTAAAAACACAAAACCACAGCAAGAAAGCAAAAAAGAATAAAAAATATTCTAAATAATATTTTGCGAAAACTTACATTACCAATCGTGATTTCTCGATTCAACGACTACCGCCTTTGTAATTGTTCATGTTTTTCCCCCATCTGGCAAAGGAATTGCATTGACATTTAAACATCCATGTTCGAAGCGAAAATGACATTTAAGTGTAGAGTATTAAAATTAGTATTAAAATTAATTCTCGTCGTCGTGTTCGCAAATAATTTCTGATAATTCTCTACATTTTAGATATGTTATTCATTCAATTTACTTATTATGATCTTAGGAAAAGTGCCTCGTGGATTAATAAAACGTAGAATCATAACCAGCCATTTAATAAAATCGAGTGAAATCAAATGTTAAATGTTGATTACTCGAACACTGGATTATGAATTTGCACTGCGAAAGTGCGGCGAACAACGTTACATTTCCCACTGAAACGTCTAACTCCACAAACATCCACCTGAATGATCATGTAACTTTCAATAGAATCATAGAATTGCAGATATAATATAGTGCGGTCCCGCGCAAACACCGCTTTAGCGGACTTCACATACTCTGAGCAGCTACGCCAATCGCTCAAGTCAAACTTCGTCCATTCGCCACTTTGTATCGCTAATCTTGATTACTTATCACGTCCAAATAGTTAATGCACCTACGATTCAAAGATCTGTATTAACACTACGCAAAATCTGCACATTTTTCCACCGAATCAAGTTTTAGAACCTTTCAAAGTAATTCGCGTGATAAGCAGACTATTTCAATGCATATTTTTATCCGAACGATCGATTTCCGAGGTCGCCGAAAACCTGCCACCTTTCAGTCAGCAGTCAAAACCAAGCAAACGTCAGATTCCCGGTTTTCGCAAAACCGGGAATCGACCGGTTTAAAAATACCATAAAACTTTTTGTCAATATGAAATTCCGCAGTTGCGGGCGTCCGGCGAAAGAAATGGAGACAAAAAAGAATACAAACAGAGGAGCCGGAATTCGCGTTGGACGGCCTCGGTATCTGGTTAGCATTTTGCAAAATGCTCCACGCGCGATGAACATCGGGACGTTCGGAATATGACGCGAAAAAAACTCATTGCGGGTAGTGATGGGCGATAATTTAAAGTATCGATACTGTTCATTCGATATATTCAGTTATACCAATATCGAATTCAGATATCAAAATTGCAAAGGAAACTCAATTTTCCACCCTGAAAACTAGGAGGAAAATTATCAATTCCCTGCCACTTTTCAGAGTGGGAAATTGATTTTTCTGTTTAAAAACTTGTTTTAAAAAATATCGTACGGAACTATTGAACTAAAGTTTTCCGAAGATTTCGAACAATTCCAGTCAAATTTCTGACAAAAAGCATTTTCATTCAGAGCACTGTATTTTAATTTGAAAAAAATATAATTGGCTTAAAATCATTAAATTATCGCACCACTCTGAAATAACACTTTGTCCACATACAAACTAATAAAAAGTTTAGAATATTTTGGATATCGGTATTTAAATAAAATTGTATTTCGATGTTATCGACAACAGATTTTTTTCAATATAATTATGTCGATATCAGGATGTCAATATTTATTCAAATATCAAATATCGTTCATGACTACTTGTGGTTGAAGATACGCCGCGGTGCTCAAAGAAGCGCGGCGAGCTGCGTGTGCCACAGACAGTCAATGCATATTCATAACTAGGACTGCTTCATTGATTTCGACGGCAACGCAGAGCGCGTCGAATTTCGGATCGATGTCATAACGCGGCGTCAAATCTGCTGACTCGTCTCCGGTTGATTCATAACGCTCGTCTTCAATGAAATGATCGAAAGTCAATCGCGCGTTACGTCTGTTGCGATTTTTTTTTTTTTTTTTTATTTCTCTGAACCATCAATCGGCTTGGAGGAAGTAATTTAGTGTATTGAAACCAAGCATTGCGAGACCAAAAATGCGTATTTGTAAAGGCGAACAATGAATGGATAAGTCTGGACTGAGTCTGGTATTCAGTATGGAATTCGCTGACCCGTTGAATTTTATCGTCCAAACAACGATGAAGAAACAACAAGGTTTAGACAATGGAAGACAGATTGGGGTACACTTTTCCCCTAAAAGTTTTCCTCTAAGCTATTTTCTCCTGCTTATTAATTGTCCCCCAAAACCTTATTCTTTCTCCCCTAAAATAATTCGAATGTCATTTGTCAAACATTTCATATCTCATAAAGCATGCTCACTTGCCTTTTTACCTACGTGGTACACTTTGGTATACAGCAGTCTGATTCTGATGACCAATCAGATTGCATTTTAACACATCACGCTAAAACCTCCAATTGCATTACTCGAAGCCAAATTCAGAGTAACATTAACTTTTTTCTTAGAAAGACACTGGCATTGTCATCAGTTTTCAGACTTTCGGAATCGTGTCTTGCCTCTGAAATCCTAAACCTTTCTTGCCATTAGCATAACCAAAACCGTCTACAATGTTTACAATCGTCAACAGTCAGCATACCTTCTGAATAGCAATCACAACTGACTCATTCAATCTATTATTCATTGCGTGAACTAATCCGCGATTAATTTCACGGAAAACCACCCTCTCAAACCAATCCGATTATTCGAATACGAATAATCTTTCTACTCGATTTTCATACATCCAACCGATCTGGCAATACGATTTTCATGGAAACCTATCTGTCCTCTCACCCCAACGGAACTAAACGTTCCTTAAACATTTCAAACGTTCACAGAACGTTTATTGGACATTCAACGTTGAATAACCTTGGCTCGGATAATAAACATTGGTTTGGAACCATAAATGGAATTTGACTACGGAAACCATAGAGGAACAAAGCTTGGTTCAAGTATCCATCCTCTATTCCTAGATAGGTTCCATGGCTGGAATTCCTAGATGGAATAGAATTGAATAAAAATCATAATTGGACTTCCAGTCGTAGAATCTGTCTAGGAATTGTACATGGATTTTTTAACCAACCTTGGTACCACAGCGATTGGTTCCACAGAATCAAATTCCATTTATAATTTCAATCCGTTTTTTTGTTTTTTGTTTTTTTGTTTTTTTGTTAGGAAAACGTTTACAGAACATTTTAACATTTATGTTCCGTTAGGGTCTTGCAGACGTCGATCAGACTCTGTCCAGTCCTCTCTGTCTACCAGCAGTCTGGACGCCAGATTGATTGTTTCACTTGAGCAATGTGCAATTGCACAGCAGCCAAATGGGATTGCATAACGCGTTGCCCGCACGATTCGTTCGGCCGATAATCGCGCGTAGACCATATCAGCAAAATGCGCAAAGTGGGTGAAAGATGGATCGGGCGATAGGCCAGATAAGCTGGCTGTGGCAGTAACGGGTTCGGCGGCTAGCGGGAAACCCGCGAATTCGAAAATGACGTATAAATATGCATTGAAAAGCGAAGTGGTGGCGGTCGGGGTTCTGGTCGGCACAAAGGTGTTATGAAACAGAGATGGCAGTGACGCTGGCGCTCAACTAGACACCGTAGAAGCGATATCCGCCAGCAATAGGAAGTGAAGTGGACAAGTGTTCGGCGCAGAATCTTCGAGCGTGCGGCAGCTTTTAAATATTTATCGCCCGACTCAATGTCAAGCGTCGCCGCTTGAATCTTAAGCGCGCACACAAACACGTCGAAATCCCGCCGTGCTATTTTGGATTTGTCCCGCTTTTGTGCTCCAATTTTCACGACACATTGTCTTCGAGGCTTTTTGCGGCTGACCTTATTCCTGAGGTCGTTCAAGACGGGTTCGATATTGTCGAATGTAAGTGCGACTTTGACAAAGGTCAGCGATGCCAGGTTTTAGATGAATGCCGCTTTGTTCGGCGTTGCCTTTGACTGCGCGAACGGAAAAGGGCATCTTGCGCTTTTTCGCCGATTCGATTCTCAATGAAAGTCGGTCTGAGAGACTCTTGTCGAGTTGATATGAGTCATCGCGCAGCGTGCACCAAAGCGACGGTTATTTTAACTTTTTGACGGAAATTTAATTCGGGAAAACAGGCGTGCTGACCTGAATAGAGATCGGCGCGGTGCACGCTTAAAGAGAGCGCTTTTAATTGCCGAAGAAGTTTTCGATTCGAGCGCTTTTGAATGTGTACCAAGGTCCCGGTCAACAGACCGACTTTAACGAGCGCTGTTTTGACGGCGAAATAACGGTTTGCTTGCAAATTTTATTGCCAATCGATCGGGTTTAATTAAAATATTCCGTTGCAGTGTGCAGAGGAAGAAGGAAAAACAATTTAGACTCTTTGTGAATTTTAAACATGCAACCAAAAACTGACCAAAAATTAAAACATTTTTTAGACAGTTTTGGGAAAAATTGGAAAAAAATATTATTGCATATACTTAATTTTGGAACTGAATTTTGAACTTCCAGGAGCATTTTAAAAATTGCTGTTTTTAAGTTATTGTTAATTAATAAATATGTCGTATAATTAGTATAATTTTTTACATAACTGCTCATTGTCGACCATAACTGTTCATTGTCGACCAAAACTGTTCATTATCGACCAAGCAGCTTTATATTATCGACTACAAGAAATTATAGAAATCAATTGAAATATTACCGATTTTACTTAACTGAAAATGAATAATGACCTTATTATTTTTAATAGTAGGAAAATATTGATATTTCAATGTATTAAGTGAACCCTTCTTTTCTATTTCAGACCTTTCTAGATCGTTGTGGAAAAGATGATATAGGATATTTGGTGAGCGCCACAACACATGGCGCCAGTCCGCTGGTGATGGCCTGCAGAAACGGCCATTATGACGTGGCGGAGTACCTCATTGAGAAGTGCGACGCAGATATCGAACAACCAGGATCAGGTGACTATATCTCTTACATTAATGATCAGCGAACAAATTTCCGAGGCCTCCGAGGAAGTTTATCATCTTCAAAAACTAACTACTTTAAGGTGGTTATATCGTGCGACCACATATTTAGGGCGTATAATAAAATATTATTTTGTGTGTTTATATATTGTGTTTTTAAACATTTTCATTCAAAGAAGTGTTTCATAATATCAAAAGTATTTTTTAAGGATAATAGTTAATAATAATGCTGTTCATATTTTGTTTTCCTTTAAAGTACTTAAATATTACAATTTACTTAAATAAAAGATGTTAATAATGGTAAAATTTTATTATTTGAACGTACTATGTAATTCAATACTGAAAAATTGATTAAAAAATAACTAATATTTCCTATTTTTTTGATTGATCAACTGCACAAATTATCATCGCCAGTCATTAGCTGGATCCTCAGATATTTGATAGCAAAATTTGATTAAAATTCATGCTTAGTATACCTATATATTGTTGAGCAAAACTTTGGCATAGAATATATCTGGTTCACGTTAATGAAGTTTGATGAAAGTGTTTTTCTACAATGAAAATTGACTACGGGATTAATCTCCAACTTTGCGAGCCCAACTGTTCCGTGTGAAAATGAAAGATCGTGTCTTGTCTTGCACATACTACAAAACAACATTAAATTATTCAGATTTCCATGTCAAGGTTTTAATGTGTCTAAACAACTGACTACGTTGCACATTATTTGCATTTCTCAGCGGATGATGTTTCAAAGATGACTGCGAAAACGAGAAACCTAATTGTAATCAACTGCGAGCTCGACGTTGTCAAAAAACTATTACGTACATTATTCCTGCTTCATCTTTGCTATTTAGCATGAATTCAGACCTTTGCAGCAAATAACTTCACGTGGCAAAACCATCATCCAACCAACATTTTCACACCTGACATTTTCATTCCCCTGTTTCCGCTTGAAATGTCGTAATTCAACGAATTACTGCAAAATCGTAAGAATTCAAAATCGTCATTCAACGAAGGCTGATAACAATCTTTTGGGCCATTTTTGTACCAAATATTTCGGGCAATCGAAATATTTGTACAAAATTTTTCCAATCGCAAATGTTCATCCTGTTTAAACCCAATAAATTACATGACTGATTACTAAATCGTAACTCATTTGGGGAATTTTGAAAATACCTTAACATCAAGGTATTTTCACAGTAAAACATCGGCACGCTGGCAAATGTTCGTTTGAACTATAATAATCCGTACATGATTTATTTGTCGACGCGAATCGTAAATGCATGTAAGTTATTGTGTTACTTCTAACGCGAGTAACCGAACATATTGTACGAATAAGTTGCGGAACGTTGACTACCACTCAAAGCTAACGGTCTCGCGAGCATTTCGGCGATTTATTTGCCGGCGGTAATTGCCCTCGCTGGAAACGAATGGCGCATCAAATATATTTATATCGCTAGTGATTGACGTGTAATTGTCTACGCATTATACGGCAGTCAAACGACCCAATTATCTGCATTAATTCGACGGCTAAAACGTTTTCTTGTGCACGTATGTGTTACGAATACGTGAGATGTAGGTTTATTATACTGACTTCCACATGCAAGTAGGTTTACGCAGTACTTTTTATTCATCGATGGTGATTTTACGTCGCCGATGTATGCGAAAGTGTAGGAAATGTCATTGGAGAACTGAAAGGTTGGCAATTAGACAAATAGTTCAATGAGGATACCGATTTATGACGAATTGAAAAAAAGAAACAGATAAATAAGAAAAAATGTTTTTTTCTTATAAATTGTTGTACAAAGAGTTATTTTTTAATATTTATCTTCGATGTACATTCAGTAGCAAAATGCCTGTTTTTGCATTTTGTAACGATAAGAAACAACAATAAACTAATAATATAAAGAAAGAATCAACATTGTTCAATTAATGAGCATATTTTCACTTGACACCTTAAATATACGGCCCTTTTCGTAAGGACACTACCTTAAATTACTAATAGTGAGTAACTTTTGTAAGAAGCTTCAACATAGGAAGCAATTCGATAAAAAAGCAAATGTCGAAATGTTTAAGTATGAATTTCATAACATATTGGATGCATATGTTGTAGTGGTTTTCGATGGAGACACGATAGAAGAAGCCACGCCATTATGGTGTGCGTCTGCGGCGGGTCATTTGAATCTCGTCAAATTATTGGTCAGGAAAGGAGCGGACGTCAATTGCACTACCAAGTCAAATTCCACACCCCTACGAGCTGCCTGTTTCGACGGATATTACGATATAATCGAATTCCTTATATCGAACGGTGCAGGTAAACCATAATTTATAATAATTTAAGTGTGTACTTTATTTTTGCAGAAATTTATTTATTTGGACAACATTCTGAATTTATTGGGTATTAGATCTACCTATATTTATTCATATTAATATCATTCATTTTTCGACATATCTTTATTTTTATACTGCAACTTAAAATCCCTGAAATCTGGAAATTCCAGTTGAACACCATAAAATAGTGAATCACTGAATTGTTTCTGTCTCCCATGAACGAATGATACACATTATTTTGATATCTTAATAATAGTTTTTATTTTGATAATAGTTTTTATTTTGATAATAGTTTCTTATTTTATTTTGTTGTAACAAGTATATTATCTCAGTTCGTTCGGCAAATATCTGAACGTTGAAATCGGACTATTTAAATCGCATGTAAAAAAAACGAAAGTCGGAGATGTGAAAAAATTGCGAGAATGTATCTCAGGCATTAAATACTGAATAAATTGAGGTCCAACAAGATTACATTGTTTCAACTCGAATAATTGTCGGGTTAAATATTTATAAATCCCAAAGTTTTGTTAGGATGAAATTGTTACAAAATTCCTCATACATGGAAAATTTGGTAATTTTTTTCAAACGTCCTTCTTATACCCTCACTTTACAGAGTAGTTGGATAAAATATTCATTTGTTTTTCCGTGTAATTATATAACTTCATAGGCAGTGTGAAATTTCCAACTGTATCATAATTAATCATCCAGTTTCAATTCCTTTCTACCATTTCGTAGGTATAATCATATTCAATCATAAGAAAATAACGGTACCATAACTTATCATGCAAAACAGTCTTATTACGTTCCGAACAGTAACGTTCGTAATAATCGTCATGAATAATGTTTGTTCTTACACTTGATCATACAAACGAATAAGATGTAAACAGTTGCAGAATTTCATTAATACTCCTGCGCTGGCGTACGCTTGCTATTCAAGGCGTTCAGAAATGAATGTTTAGTTGAATTAATGCAAAGAAAAGCATAAGCGTTATATTTGATGTTACGTTAAAACTAGTTGCATTTTGTTAAGTTGATTTCCTGAAAAAGTCTTCGTTCCATTTCGTAACATGAATTTTGTAAGTCATTTGGAGATCACACACAAAGTACGTAGATCTATGGAACACTAAGGGTACAATGCAATTTATAAATTTTGATATAAGACGATTAACTGAAACTTTGGATATGACTATCGCAAAATTGATATTCGAAATTTTCAATTTGTTACCACGATTTCACTTTTCGAATTACAATGACATATGTAGGAAATTTCATCCGCTCTTTGGTGGTTACATTTATTTCGTTGGTGTGTAACAAATTAATTCAGTCGATTATCATTGCTGAGAAAAGTATTGCGTTATGCTATAATTAAATACTAAGTAACTGTAGAATGCTAAACGATTATAAACGTTATTATTCTCACCATAAAGAAATAAAACATCTATTTATAACAAAATAATGTTTTTAAATAGAACTTAAACTGCAATAAAAATATTTATTATTACTTATGTAGTATTTATTAATATTAAATTTATATAATAAATACATTTTATTTATTTTAACTGGCAATCACTCACGATTTTCAATCCATATATTTAATCTGGCTTTTGAAAGGTACTAGAGATAATAGGTTTCATATTTCTTGTTTGTATAAATCGGAGGTTTATGTCCAATAGAACATAAAGTAAATGTGCATATATTAGACAGACTAATATATGAACATTTACTTTAATATATACATACATATATACATACATATATAAGATGTGCATACAATTCCATCAGAGTGTATCATTCCACTGGAATGAAATGAAACCTTTGATGTTTTAGTTGTTAATGAACTTTTGAATATATTACAACACACAGACGTTCTTTATTCCGGTAAAATAAATACAAATAAATCTTGATCGTGAATAGTTTAATAATCACAAATTTACTTGGCTTTTGAAAGATCTCTAAACTGTAAGACAAGACAAATTATTGCAAAGATGTGGGAGAATTTATTGTATAATTTGTTGTAAATAAAGAAATACTTGATCGAAAAATGTTATTTACTATAAATAAATTATATTATTAGTCAGAGATGAAACATTCTTTTATTTGAAGTAATTCAACCATGTGAATTATTTTAATGCCTCCATACAAAGAAAAATAATTTGTAAAATTTACATGGCGTTTATTTCGAGGGCATGAATCGTTTAATTTTTGTTATAGTTATTATTAAACCATACTATATTTTATAAGATTTTTGTTTACAATATTTCTTGTACAAATAAATAACAAACAATCATCTAAATTGCAGCTTTGTTTTCTTATTACACAGACGAAAATAAGTTATTTACGTGTTTCAATCCTCTGTAGATTTACTCCCCCATTTCGTGCTCCGTGTAACAATCCTCACTTTTACGGGGGCGCATGAAAGCAACCTTCCTTAGAAGCAAAAATTGCAGCTTGAATTATTCGTCTACCCAGTAAAATTGAAGTATTTATTATCTAATCATAATAAATCGTATATATTTATCGCGTTTATCTCCCATGTATACTGATTTTCGTGAAAACTTCGTGATTATGAAACAGAACTTCCATATATCTTATGAGACAGAAGAAAAATATAACTTCACTAATTCAATTATAAAGCTGTATGGAAATAATTATATCAATATTATATAATTATAATAATGTCTTAATAATTTCCTCAAAACCACAGATATAATAACCTATATCTGTGGTTTTGAGGAAAAACCAGTTAAGTCATATTTTATGACAAATTTGGTTAAGAGCGGAAATTGATATATTTTTATGTATATTTCCATTTGGGGACGTCGAAATGTTATTATCTGATTTACATTTTGCTCAATTTTGACAAAACATAACCAGTGAAGTATTTTTGAGGAAAAAATAGTTAAGTGCACCCGTTTTGAGGAATAACCAGTTAAGTTCCCATTCAAAATACAT
>JABFPB010001631.1:0-24139 GCA_022817645.1 Ceratoteleas bidentatus | reverse complement strand
ATTTTCTGTTGCTCAAAGTACTATTCATCATAACTATTTTTCTATGGTTCGTACAACAATTCTATTTTTCCCCGTGTTGAAGGATTACGTCCACCATTATTATGATGTGCTAATATTATTTGCAATGTCCCAGCAAACAAAAACCAATTGAAACTGTTACAAAGGTCAAGCAAAATTGTAACGATTATAATGCAGTTTCTTAATCGGATCAAACCGATATATTACATCTTCATAGTTCGAAGTCATAGTATGAATTTCAAACTATAAATATATTTTTGTTCTGTGAAATTAAGTTTTAAATAAATAGGTCTTCTTTTCGTTAACAGTAACGTTATTGAAACTTGCATACTTATTACTCCCTGTCTTGGTAATATTTACTATTAAGTGTTTAACCCTTCAAGTAACGCCCGGTTTTTGGAATAGTCGGGATCGAAGCGTTTTTCGCCAAATAATATTACTTTATAAGCATTGCAAGTTAAAATATTGTTAAAATGGAATAACAAGGACGTTTTTTCAAATTTTTGGTAAATTTTTCATAATTTCTGACCTTCTGATTTTTTTTCGGGCGGTAATGTATTTTTTATTTCTGCAGTTTACGAAATAATTTTCAGTATGTAACAATTACTACACATTTCCGAAACATATTTGTTTGTTTATTGCCCCATTTAAACAATACAGTAAAATTTCGTGTTAATTCATTTTAAATGATTCATTGGGATCTTTACATCGTTTATGTAAATTTTTTATTTGTTGAATAAAATGCCAAATTGTAATTATTATTTCATTTTTAGTGAGGCCAGTACTGGGTACTGACCTATTTGTTTGCATCATGGGCCGAGGTCAGTACCCTGTACTGATCTCACTAAAAATGAAATAACAACTACACTTTTGCAAGATTTCAACAAATAGAAAATTTACTTTAAAAAATTACATTGTCCTCTCAATGTACAGGTAACGACAAATAGGTAATAATCGGTACTGTCCTGGGAGCTGAAGGGAGCTGAGACATTTTATTGAAAATGTTATTATTGCAAGTATCATAAGGAAAAATCGGTTCAAACGGATATAATAAACGTCTAAGTCATCTTATCAGATGCAACTGACAGATTTGAAGTGAAAACTATTCATGTTTTTAAGAAACGGGACAAAATGAAAATACTACCCATACACGCCGGGAAATATTTGGATAATTCAACCAAAGAATTTCGTTATTATTTGGTTAGCAAAAGAATTTGGTTGATTCTACCAAACATTGTGTTGATTACTTCACACAGGAGTTTCCCAATCATCTAACATGTCACAGGATTAAGGTTAGGATACAAAATTAATTACTTTTCACGTTAAAGTGGGTCAGATCAATGTTGATATTTAATTATTAAATAATAGCATTTTGAGTTACGCTGACAAAAGCAACTTGTTTCATATCGATACTGAACTGAAATATACACAGGAAACAATTGGCAAAATTATTTGGTAGATTCAACCAAACAACTTCGACCAAATCGTTTTGTTGTGTTTAAGCTGAAATAAGGTGAATCAAAATAATAACAAAGTCAAATCAACAGCACCTCATCCAACAAAATATATTTATGTGTTTTAACGTGGATAATTCCCTTCGTGTGGCACAGAGCCGAAATGAAACACCGATTGACGTTGGGCCATGGTCGGCTGGTAAAATAAAGAAACATCAATCGTTAATATTCCATCCTCGACGTTCACTTCTTGTTATAACAGAAGCGAATTTTTAGTATTTTGACGTTCGACATTCGTTTGTTTTACCAGCCAAGCTTAGCCCATTGTCAATCCGCGTTTCATACCTTGGACCGACAATCGACAGTTCTGTGCCAACCTTTGGTCGATGGTTTTTTCTGCATGGGATGCTTAATGCTATCACCGTTATAACCATTAATAATTATTATAACCATAACTGTTAAATTGAATATTTTTTTTATATTTAATGTAAAAAAATTTTCCATGATTTTAATAATGAAGAATCCAATTATATTACCTTACAAAAGTATCCGCAGTGATTTTATTTTTTATCTTTCGCAATGATAGATGATTTGTGCAGCGACAATGATTTATTTGACTTTCAAATATATTTTAAGAAAGACTGGCTCACATTACCTTACTTTTTACTTGCTTAAGTTTTCAAGAAGCCACAGTTATTACCTACAAACTTCGAAACAGTAAGACTTTCTATTCGCAGGAATATAAGAGAAAAGACATTTCGTATATGGTTTCTCGTTGAGAATCAATAGAATTTAAACAATAAATTGTAATAATATCAACTACATGCACTCTTAGAATTCTTTTAACCGTAAGAACAACACTTACAGTTCGTAAGAGTTCTCATTGTTGTAATATGAAATCGTTAAGCATAAAAAAGAATGGATTGTTTTTCTGATAGAAAATAAGTTATGATTGTAGTAAAATGACTTTTGTTCCGTGACATGACATGAATTCTGTTTTCCTAAAAGCTAATTATGATTTAAAAAACTGATTTTCCATTTCACACAAAAGAATCTTGATATGACAATAGGACGTTTAAGAGAGTGTAACATATTAAATTAAAAACTTTCATACAAAAACCAAACAAAATTTCCCTTTCCCAAAGAACGACTGAATGTAAAATCATCGATTATTAACCGGCACACAAAAAGTTCGCCAACAAGGGTAAACTCTAGAAAATTGCCAGCTATCAACAACTTTTCTTTCTTGATTCTAACCGCAGATGTCACGACTCTTAAACCCACAACTGATTTCCTGCAACCCTTATTAACCACTTACAAACTTACAAATTATTCCACAAGCAGTCAACAAGCAAACACCTGCAAACCCTCACTCCAATCAGCCCATTTTTCTTACGAATTCCCGTAAAACAATTCGCCTGAGCAAAAGAATGCTGATTGGCAAACGAGAAAGTACGAGCACGTTGGTCCGCCGGCTGGTTCGATCGTTTCCCAAGTGTTTGTAAATGGCAAAGCTCGTAAAACACGGTATAATCTAACTGCCCGCGCGAATCGTTCAGACGCACGTAAATATCGACGTACGCGCGCGTAGCAAAAAGATACAATCGTATTAATGAATAAAATCGCGCGTTGTCGGGCGTCGCGCAAACTGATATTGCGTCCGGCCGGGCGGTCATATTAATCCGGCACTGTCGCGCGTCAATCAGCTCAGCTAGGGAGCCGTTTTAATTCCAAAACGTTTAATAGTTATCGTAAAATCGTTCGCCCGCGGTAAATTGAATTTCAGAATTGATATTACACTTTGGCGTGTAATTATTGATGCATCAGTATTGTTCGCCGCGGCGCTAACTAATTATCGCGGCGGCGCGCTTGTCGGCGACGCGCTGTCGTAGTCGTCATCGCCGCAGTCGTCGCAGTCGTCAATAAGCAATACACAGAGCGAATCACGGTCCTGGGAAAGTCACACGTGCGCTGCATTCGGACACGCTGATGCAAGCGCTCACTTCATCCAGTAACCGAATTTCAATTAGTCTTACATTTTCGCACACCGCTCCGGCCGCGCAAATAAACAACGGCCGGCCACAGAGAAGAGCGGTATATTTCACCGGCGATGTATAAATATTTCGCGAAAGATACTTTACGGGCAAATGTGTTTCCGGAGGGGTATTTTCGTTGCGATTGTTTTCATTCGGCAACGGTTTTTCGTCGCCGCCTGAGTTGTCGGGAAAACAGTCACGCGCATTTGAATAATTTTTACGAGTGCGCTTTAATGCACCGGCGGTTTGTCATTGCGCGTTCCAATATTCGCTTTGAAATATTGTCGAACCAATTTTGCCATAACAATTCAAATTAAATTCGTCGTCGTTTACGGCGCAAAGCCACGCGCGCCTTTGCCAGGCGCCGGAAACTTGTTTGCGAAATAAACAAGTAGTTTTCGCGCGGCTTTTTCTTCGCGGCACACAACGGCGCAAATGACTTTGGCGCGTCTTTTGCAATTTTAATTAAGTCGCAAACGATTTTAACGCAATTAATGCTTTCAGGTTTTACGGCGTTTCGAAATTTAATATCACGCGGTCGTTCGTCAACGTAAACAAAAATAATTATGCATTAATTCGCAAGCGGATCACGTGTATGTATGTGGTATCTAAAATTTAGTGTTATCAAAGAGGAGACCGAAATTAGGCGAGCGAAAATCAGGAAATTAGTGGTTTAATTGCAAACTATGTTAGCGCGAATTTAAGAAAAAATGGGTTGCGTAATTGGTAAAATGGGTCAGACAGCGTAATTCCAATGTAAAATCGTTATTGGATTAATGGCTTTTAAGATAACATCTATTTACTGAATAGTAGCTTTAGAATGGTTTATTCCTTTTAAGACGAAATTCGACCATAATGAGGCTTTGTGTAATTAAGTTAAGAGTAAGGTTTTCTGAAAATAAGTCAAAACCGGGAAACAGTGACAAAATAATTTTTACTGACTAGACTACGGCTTTTCGTAGTCTGATATAATTTTCCGCTGATGCTAAATTTAGGTTATAATCAATTTAATGTAAAATCTACATAATATTAGTTGCTTTAAAATGTTCCAATAATGTTACAATATTATGCATCTACTTCATCATATTAAAATAAAAATTATGTCTTTAATACTTACTACAAACAAAAATAGTAGTTAAACTATAAAGCAAGATTACACAAGTTTGGTTTAAAATGCGGTCTTTTCTAATTAATTAAAGTAATTTTTGCTTCGTTGCTACCATCTAAATTTCTTGCCAGAGTGCCAACAATTTACACGTGTACGTCACGTCGGCGCGCATCCATAAGAAAATTATAGTTATATTGTAACCACAACAAGGTTTTCCTCCCAGTTTACACATAAACCAGTTACACGTGAATTTCATTTGCAACGCTCTCGCCTCGCAGGACGAACACGTAATGTTACATGAAGGATAATATCCCGCAAATTTGGCACAATCCGGTGATTAATTTTTCGCGTCGAAACGTCTATTAAAAATGCTTCGCAACAAATCGATCGCCACGAGTTGCGCGCGCGCAAAAAACGGTTTAACGCGGCAACTGAAAATTCTCTTTTAATCACCCCAATTTCAATACGAGGTGCACTCGCACTCGCACTCGTCGGTCGGCAAAAAAAGTTGATCCGAAAGGAAAACAAAAGTAAATAATTGAAATAACGCGGCGCGGAGCTCCCTTTATTCAGCGCGGCGTATTTGAATACCGCGTATAATTTGAAAAGCAGTCGAAACTCGAAAAGCAAAATAAACATCATCTGCGCTACTTTGTTTCTAATATGTAAATAAATTCCATTCATGTGGGATCACTTGCACATGCCCGGAAACGTCCTTGTTGTTGAGTTACGCATAAATATGTATCGAGTCGCAGAGGGTGGTAATAAAGTAAACTATGCCGTTCGACGTGAAGTCATGCCCCAGTGACGTTGCGGTTATTTTAATTAATAACAGCAGCTCCTGGTTCAGGTCTGGCAGCCGGTCCCGACCTAATCTGACGTTATACACAGTCGCCCCTGCTCCGTAACGGAGGCCCTCGTGTACTTAATCGAAGCTGACTTTAGCGCACCCTTCCGCCGCCGTCACGTCATTAAACATTTAAAAAGCCGCGGCTTTGTGCGCAAGACCGGCTCGGTAACAAACGCGCGCTCGTTCGGCCGGGCCGAGCCTCCGGGTCAATCATTGCCATCGGGGCTTATTCAAAAATCAGGTGATCCATTTGCACTCCCCGATGACCCATTCAGAATGTCAAACAACTCGCGCCCGAATCCCAGGCGAGTCGCATTAGTTCGCAGATAACTCGTATAACAAACCCGTATCCGCATAACGCCATGAATTACTCACTACGCAAAGAGCCTTTCACCTGTATCGATATAGATTCATAATGGTAACTTCTGGTAATCGAAAACCGATGGTAAGGTCAGCGCAAGGGTTGCCCAAGTTATTCAGATATTAGGATTTATAGTCCGGTTATTATTTGTCACTTTGATGTCTTGTTGCGCGAGAGCGCCCTGCTTGAGGAAAGCGGAGACGGAAATTTTTAATCAAGTTTGACGTATTAAATGATGTATTCGTGTCGATGAATTATTCACGTCGAATTGTATTTGCGACCCCGCAATTTGGAGCAAATGATTTATCTGTTTTCCTATTATTACGTTATTTCGGAACATTTTTAGCATTTAGGAAATTATCGCGCGGGATTTTTTTAGTTGAACTTTCAGTTGAGCATCTTAAAATATGAGTTTTTGACACGTAATGTAAGTAGGAATGTGTAACATTAATTGCAGAACGACCGAAGTGTAGACGGTTATTCGGTTTTAAATGTTTGAAATTCGACCTGCGCAAATCAGAAGTTTCAATTTCTGGAACATTTACCCGTTCAATCTATTAAGCAATTATTTAACCTCCTCGGTTATTTTGAAACTATCGAAATTCACCGTTAATTCACGTAAGATTCGTGCAAATGTATTATTAACACTGGCATGCGTCTGAATTCGAACTCTATTTCTGTTTCACCGTGCAATGTTTAATCCTTAAAAACTTCGCGGATCAGTGACTAATCCTTCATTTTAATCATTTATTTTGAAACGCTGTTTGTATTTCCTTATTTCATTACGTGTTTTACTGACACCGCTCACATAAATAAAATGAGAGGAAGACGTTTTGAAGAAACTTTTTAACATGAAACTCGACTACTTACAGGTACATGGAACATTGTACCGCAATGTTTGACGTTTAATAAATCAGTTCTACGTCGAGTAGTTGACCAGATTAAGTTGTTATTCGACCTTAAGGTCAAACCGTAGGCACGTATGTGAACGTCAAATTCACGTTCAATCGCATGACATGAATGCATAGGGTGGAGGAGCCGAGACTTCATGATTCCATTATCACATGGATCAAAGTTATGCTGACTAGCACAGAAATATGTATATCATGCTGTGGAAAGTGGTGCTCCAGAACAAGATGGACATTGAATGTCCATAAGCAGACTGTATCTCTACAAGTGTTGACCTCCTTGCATCATCTCCGTTAGACAGCTGTTTAATTAACTCTAACAACTTACAAAATAAAATGTTATGCCCCGAATTACGGTCGGTGGAAAATAAAAAAACGTGAATTGAAAATTTGTTTCCGAACAGATTGCAAATTTCCTTGAAATATTACATTTCGATGTTTGGATATTTTTCCGTATTATTAAATCGAATATAAACGATATCCTATTATATGATACGGATTTCATTCAATGTGCCACAGTTTCTCATAAATTCGAAAAGAAAATTGAATGTGGAGAGAATAACGTTTCCATCGTTATATTTTTTGCATTCAAAATATATTGTGTGAATTTACATGCGACGATTCATATTTTCAATGTATCGCATTAGATTAGACTAAATATATGTTGATAATTTTATATACAAATATTCATGTTTTCGAATCGATATTTATGAGATGCCTCTTATACTAGTATCGCCTACAATATCACAAATAGCTCGTAGAATTTTTTTTAATGCACAATTTGGGGGCTCATCTAATGGTTAGAAACTTGTTGGAGTATGAGTAGTACTCTCAGTCCCGTACGTTCGATATGATTTTTCAACATTTTCGACCCTTAACTCGGTGCTTAAGGGGTCAAAGATATCACGCTTGTTGACTTTGAACGACCAGACTCAAATAATTGGAGCCGAATATACGTTATCATCAATCTTTTTCCACGAAAAATATCCAAGCGATCATGCTCAAGCAGCGAACATAATTTTTATTTAATTTCTTTCCTTCATTCGCATAGCTCGTTTGCACTCGTAAATTAATGGGATATGAGACGTTATTCTGCATTCAAAAATATCAATTTGTGCAATTTTGTTGAAAATTGAAGTTTTTTAATATTATAAGTAATTTTCATATAATATTTTAAATAAATGTTATAATATTACATTATTAGTAATAATATTAATAAAAATGAATATATTAACAGATTTTATTAATCTCTAATTCAAGATATTAAATATTACGAATATTTTCTTTGTGCATTAGTAGACATCTGTGTTAAAAATACTAGAGCATATTGATGCATATTAAAGATTTATACTTTTTCCGGAACATTACATGTTAATACGTATATGACGTGAAGATCGATGCGGTTCAATGAGTTTCTTATCTATACTTTTACACATTACGTATAAAGCTTAATTAACTGTACGACAATCGGGGGCGGTAAACAGTGTTTCCCTTCCGCAAATACAGGGAGGTAAACAAGTTTTCCCTCCCGCGCGGGAGGTAAACACGATGTTTATCACCCGCTCGAAAATCAAGATTTTTCACAAAATTCAAAATTTTTCAAAAAATGAAAAATTTTTCAAAAATTCTACATTATTCACAAAATTCAAAATTTTTCGAAAAATTCCCGCTGCGCGGGATTGATCCGCTTCGCGATGTCAATCACAAACTTCGCGGGTATGTACACCTTTTGCCCTCTCGTGACGTAAAATATTATTAAAATCCTGGTGAAAGAAAGTCTTCGACAATTTAGGGTTCGAACACTCCAGTGGTAGGTTGAGGGCTAGTAAAAGTTTAATTATGCAGTATAATTATAAACTCAAATTTTTTGAGTGCACTGAAAATATGTTCTGTTTGAAAACATTTTAATTACTTTATTCGAATCAGTCAATTTTTAGGTTAAATAGATGTCACTTTTATTGCTCAATGATGTTACAGAACATTTTCTGTGAAATCACAATACTTTCTGTAAGTTTTACAGACGAATCTGTAAACTATTACAGATCCACCTGTAAAATTACAGAAAAAGTTCTGGCAGCATGGAAATTACAGAAAATTTTCCGGCGATAGTACCGTAATTTTACTGAATCCCGTTTGTAGTGTGTATATACTGTAAACCCTAATAAAAAAGGAAATCTGGCAACAGTAAGGCGTAGTATGGTAACAGTATGGCGCAGTATGGCAATGGTACGGCACCCAGGCAGAAATTGTCGTCATTTTAACGACGATATAGTCGTTTCGACGTCGGAACGACTGTGAATCACCGACGTGCCTTATAGTGTATTATGTAATCGTTTTTTAACAGTTTTTTTAATAAATAAAATTAATTTTTTAGAAAAAAAAATAAAGACAGTAACTCGCATCAGAACTTAAACATCGCCTCACACTGTAAAAACTGGCGTCTTAATTTGTAATTTTAATTTTAATTTCTACTTTACCGACTGTAGTATCTTTTGCATTTATATAAATATTTTAATAAATTTCTTGTTTTTAGGAGAACACCGTGGTGCTTTACAAATGAGAAATTCTTGTAAATATTACAATTTGACTCTTTAGCATAAACAAGGCGAATAATTTGAACAAACAACAATGCACCACTTGCTAAAATACTTTGATAATTCACTTCAGTTTGGTTCTTTACAAACTTCATTCGAAAAGAACCACGATGTTCTCCTGAAAATGACAATTATGTTACAACATTAATAAAAATACAGAAGACACTAAAGTCGGTAAAATAGAAACTAAAATTGGCTTTCTCCTCCTCTTAATAGCGTCTTAATAAAGTGTATTTAGATACGTGTCTGAACACATGGCGTCTGAATAGAAGACAGTTTGTGTTTTACTTTGACAATTGGCGGTAATTAAGACGTTTAACCCTGCAGAGTTTTTACAGTAACTTTGCATTATATATTATCATTATATATTATCGTCTCCGATCGTTTAGTTCACACTACTTCATGCTGGACCCCACATTTTCGACTTTTCGGGTCTCGGATTCGAAACTTCTACGATTTTCTGACGTACACATTTTGAGTAACGTTATACAAAGCTATGTAGCCACCTTATGACGCAGTGGCAAAAGTCCACGAAATGGGTCCAATCTGCTTTCAGCACGGAATCAGATGATTATGTCTGAACGAAAGCGCGATGTTATTTATATATTTACATATCAGTATTCTTGTTTATTCGATTGAACAAATTTGAATTGCATGCGACTACCACGTTGTCATATTTCAACTAAACTTAAGGCTCAGTATTCAGAACCGTCAGAACATTGGTTTAAAAATGTTGGTGTTTCTTTATCAAATATTTCCTTAAATAGGTCGCTGAGGTACCTTTTGAAAAATTCGATCCGCACCGTAAAATCTTTTTTATCACGCAACAGTATTTCCGAATCTCCATCTAGTCATTTTCTGGTATAAAATACATAATTTACTAATTCTATATACATCTGTCTCTTTCTATCTCATGGTGTTAAATGGCGCAATTAATTGCCAATAATTTTTTCAAATGGTCGGTAACTTACCTTTTGACAGTCTAAAAGTATACAAACTTTGCTATCGATTAGCATAAAAAGATTCATTTTATCTAGTATTCGTTCTCATGGAGTAACTACCTTAAGATCCAATAAACTGCAATTTTTATTGATTTTATTTCCAGGGTGTATAGGCGGAACTATGTATTTTTATTTAAAATATTTGAGCATATTTAAACGAAACATGTTCAACAAATCTTAAGAAATCTAACTGAAACTCTGAAAATCAACACTTTTTAACAATTAATTTTTAACAGTGTCTTGACCTTCAATTTGTTAAAGCTTGCGGAGACGGAGATTTGAATTTAATTTAATTTGTTATTTATTATAATGTCGCCACTTTGTCTGATAACTTGGCGTCGACAGCTATTGCCTGTCTTGGTTCCGAAGAATATTTAAATGTTGCAAAATGTATTTCTACGTTTTACTTCTTTATTCTTAACAGGGACTTGCTGCAATAAATCTCAAAATCCGTACGTGTGAATAAGATGAAAAGTTTAAATAAAATTAAAAACTTATAACTAAATATTATAGGAGCTCAACACAGTGAAATGTTAAATGCGCAATCAGTGTTTTAGATTGCAACGTATATTAATCATTAGACCAATTTAATTCGGATTTGAAAGTTAACTTTTGAGAACTTCACACTAAAAGGTCCACTATCACTACATAAACTCCAAGAGAGCCCATGCCTAATCAGTCTTAACTCAAGTCCCTCTTAGATCTGACGGCTCTTGAGGTCTCTAGGTGCTTTGCCGACGATAGAACTTCGGACTGTTCTGTAGATTCAAGCTTCTTTGATCCGATAATCAAACACATAGATTTCCAAATCATTTGGATGATACCGCGTTTTGTTAAATCAAACAATATTGAACTTTAAAATAGAAAATTTCTAGAAATCTTATAGAAAAAAAGCCACATATTTTCTACTTCATTCTTTCACTCAATTTATATTAGTAGATATTTAATCGAAATATCCGCTGACAAAAATTAGATAATGAAACATATGTTCTTCATAGAAACATTGTTTTTCAAACAAAATTTAACAAACAAAAAATTAATCAACAAAAAACTATTAAACTTTTTTATGTCAAGTAAGTAATCACAATTAATTTGCATTATTTCAGTCATAAGGCCATTTTTAACAGTATACAGTGTTCGATTAAATAAAAACATTTCATCGAATTTCACATACTCTCCAATAATTAAATCTGCAAATAAAAATGTGCCTTAATAAATAATAATATTAATGGATGGTTAAAATATTGGGTTCACATACTCTCCAATCATTAAATCTGCAAATAAAAGAAATAAAAATGTGCCTTGATAAATAATAATATTAATGGATGGTTAAAATATTGGGTAGCAAACCGTGCACCGAATTTTATTTCATACACTTATACACACATAAACCAATGCACGTACACTCATACATACTCATTGAAGCCTTTTAATTATCTCTTTGATCAAAGATGAGTACGTTTTTTTCGTTTCAAATGACGACGGACTAGCTCGCTGCCACAAGTGTATCATCCGTTAATGAAACGAAGAAACGTTCATTGTGTATATATGCGCGAATAAAATTGCAAGGGATCAATCGTTCGACTCAACTCAGCCAAACGGTAATGAAAATGAAGTGAACCGAAATAAAGGATCCCCGTATACAAACGTATTCCCGGGCATTTTTCGCGGAATACTCGAAATCGCAACAAAGCGTCATCAGTTATGTGTTTCACGTTTAATGACTTGTAAAATGAACGCGCGGACTTGCATTTTCGCCGCGATAAATATTTCCGCGAAGTCTCTTTCGAAAAACAATCAAACATTCAATTGGCTCGAACATTTATTCCGCGCACGCAGTTGCCACTCAACTTAATTTGCAGCGTGCAAGATAATTCGCACATCCGCTTCCAAAAATAATGCTCCCCGCGAAATTTCGCGCAACAACATTAATTCGTGCGAGTTAACATCAAGCTTTATGTGTAATGACGTTGTCAGTTATCATTATCGTAATAAGAATTAAAGGCGAAAGCCGAAGGGTGCTATTTCGGTCGCGATGGGAAAGTGCATATAATAGGCGGCTCATTTGCTTTTTATTTTCGTTACATCTAATGGCCCGCTGTAGCTAATTAAACGACACTTCGCGAAACTCGATTTGCCATTGATTAAATATCGCTTTCGGATTTGTCAAACCACCCAGTTAAAAAACAACAGTTTTTTACTCGGAACAGGATCGAAATTACATTGGAGAAGTCTACATTGTAAAAACTGGTGTTTAACTGACGTTTTAAAAATCGAAACGTTTAGAATAAACGTTTAATGTGTTTGAAACTTATGTAGGTTATGTTGCATTTTAGGAGAAATAATGAAATGCTTGGCATTTAATGGCTTTTTAATAGTATATTCAAGATATCTTTCATCATTTTATCGCTGTTATTACACGCTGAGAGAAATTTTCATTAAAAAATTAATACAGCCTGATCGACATTCAAAACACTTGTACATGTTTAAAAAACTACTACATTAACACACATCTAAATGTTTGAAAATTGACTATGAAGTGTTTAAATTTAAAACACTAGTTTTTTCAATGTAAACTTGATAGAAACGGTCCGATTTAGATAATATTTTACTAGGGCAAGCATAATATTAATAACGTAAACTTAACATAACTTTTTTCAACTATTAATCTAATTCACGCGACCCTAAAAACAACTAACTGGAGCGCATTGACGCCCAAAATTCGTCAAATCGTCGAAAAAGTGTCTCGCCACGTAATCCCCCGGAAAATTGTGCGCCCTTTGCCGGGTCATTTCCATTCGAATCAAATGCGACGGGATCAGGAAAGCCCTCGGCAAATGTGTGCCCGTTTCATAATCAGGACCAGTCGAGCCAAAAATCGTGCACTGTGACTAATCAAAGGGATTAATTAAGATTTATCAGCAGTACAGATAGAGAAGAATCGAAAGACAAATAAACGCGGCGAAGAATAAGGGGCCGCGCACGTAGAGGGCAGCACGTGCAGTGCAATGATAAAGAGCGCCCCGGTAACCCTCGTTGATTTGTCACACGAATAAACGACCCGGTAAGGACACGACGAGCTACTGGACCGTTTCAAACGATTGCTGCCGTTCTCGATCGCCTGCCACGGCTGACTGACATTTATAATGGCCGGCTTTCCATATGTCGACCCTCTCGCTTCTAATACGAGCGCTCCATTCACCCGTTTCGTCCCAAACAATTTCGACTCGCTGCTCTAGTTATGTCACGTCATGCCTCTTATTTTTGTTTCCATTTTTTCTCCGCGCCCGTCAACTGCTCTGGCATTGCAGCAAATCACGCGAATTACGGCCCGCTAATTTCCGCTTTTCGCAACGCCGTAAGTAAATTCCGACAAGTCCAATAACAACCTTTACGGACCAATCGCACATTTGTCCGGCCTATTTATAAAGATATGAAATCTCCCGAACTTTTGGCCCGCGGAAATTTAAACAACAAACAGACCCTCGAAGAATTCCACTCGGAAGAGTGGAAGGCCAACTCCGCACATGCGAACCGACTTATTGAAACGCAATTTCCGCCGATGTTACTGTTACTTTGCCTTTTATCAGTTCGGCCGAAACTTTTCAACTAGTTTAGTCAGCCGAAACGTCAAGTTCACGCACAAAATTGCGCTATCCGTTTTACATCCCATCCCATTTCCGCCCAATAAGGCCCCGAAAACATCTTCGTTCAATTTGCTCGAAACAGTCGCAGCTGAAAACAGTTTTTGCGATTCGTCTGCGTTTGGCCC
Organism: Ceratoteleas bidentatus; assembly: GCA_022817645.1. NCBI lineage: Eukaryota > Metazoa > Arthropoda > Insecta > Hymenoptera > Scelionidae > Ceratoteleas > Ceratoteleas bidentatus. The sequence continues at coordinate 10,037 of JABFPB010001631.1, read as the reverse complement.
GGGGCGTAGTTGCAATTTTTGCAGAGGGTTCGGGTCTGTTCCCCGGCGAAAAGTTTATCCGTGTAACACGATCCCCGGAACATGCTCCCCCGCGCGAATCCGCGCCAATCGAAATTCGCGAACCGTCGAAGTCATTGAGCGACACGCATCGTCGTTATTGCGATCATCGTCATGCCGGGTAATGCGTTATAAAACGAGTGTGACAATTTTCGAACGAGTTAATCCGAAGCTATTAAATGATCATCACGCGACGCACGATAATTTCAGCAGCGAGGGACAAGTTCGAGCCGCGCCACGCCACGTGACGTGACCATAGAATTTAGTTTTACCTCCTGCAAACTTATTGACCCACGCTGCGCCGCGCAATGTGACGCCAAACGCAGGGTTGTTCCGTCGAATAACGGCGCCACACCATTACCGTATGTACGACACATCATGCTCGCACATGCGACTGTAATACAATAGCTAAAAATAGTTTACGAAAGGGGCTTATTTAAACGCGCATTACGTCCAATAAAAGCCCCGAAAGTCCGACCCACCAGCGGCGCTCATTCACGCGCTAAACCGATTTCGACACTTGATACCCCGAAAAAGACGAGGCCGAAAAAATTTGATCGCACCATTAAGCACCGACTAACGCCGAAACACTGACGTTGTAAATGATTGTCGTTACTGGACTGTCGTTACGGCGCGCGTATTTCCCCGTTAGCGGGGCCGTTTCAGCTCGTCCCGGCCACATTATACCGTGTGTGCGTGAAGTTTTCGCAGGGCTCTGCCTGAGACGTAAAGATACCCGGGATAAGTTAATTTGCCACGGTGAAATTTGATCCGACAAAAAGTGCGCGTTGCCCCGCGTTACGCCAGTTTATGACTTTTCATTTGTTCGGCTGTCGCGACGTTACGCGTAATTGTAATGGAACTTCGGGCCCGAGCCGGGTAACAGCTCGTGCTCCGTTTCGGGCAAATGAATCCGGTAAATTTGAATTTTGACGACGGACTTCCAAATTGAACTCTCGCCGGCACTTAAGCCACCGAGCTTCGGCTTTGCGCGCGATTCATTGTAAACATCCGCGCGTTACGTAACGTCAAATGGTACCACGGAATATTTGATTTCCCGACGACGAAACGAAAAAGCTGCGCCGTGTGCTTTACGACTGTTGCGGCACAGCGTTGACAAGAAGGAGAACAAGTTACTTCTATTAGTGGCAGAGTGCTGCACTTACCTGATGAAATACAGCGATATCTGGTGTTAGTGGCTCCGCATTGGCTTCCATTAAGTTGCTAATTAAATTCTTTACATTTTCATGTAAACCGCGCTGCGTCTTTGAAAATGTAACGCGGATGAATTTATGCATGAGATGTGTACGCGTGCATATCGCACTGACCTGGACAGGGTATTAGTTCTGATTAAACGGTACCGTCATTGTCGTAAAATTTTTCGCCGTGAAAGCGAAATCAATAGGCGATCGCTGATTCGAATTAAAACGATGATAGTCGTAATTTTGCTCCGGCCATTCGGAGCAAAGTTTCGGGAATTGTAGTGTGTCCTAGACTCTAATTAAATGTTCTAAAACTTCTCATATTCTATCGATTTCCAGGTGTATTGTAAACTTCGACAAATAACTTCCCTTTCGTGTTGCAAATGCTATAATTACAGTGAAGAAAACAGTTGCAACGATTGTTCGGATTAAATTACCGAACTGACAATGTTTAATAACAACAGCGTAGGTGAATTGTAAACTTTGAGACATTGAGTAACAATGATGAATTATTGGTTGATACTTGCAATTAAATATTGTATTTGCCAATTAATTATCCTAAGATCGTTAACATATTAAATTGACAACACATTGATAATTCATCTGGCGTTGTTAACGTCTTAGATCAAACAAGTGTGTAGAATATTCAACTTCTCAATGTTTGATGCAGCTGAATTCCAGGCGGTTTTAATGCCGCAAACTGTCTCTCAAACAACGCTCTTCCCTTAGCGGAAGTGGCGTGTTCCAAATAGCAACATTGCCAAAGTACAAAAATAATCGTTTCACGTGCGATCACTAGGTGAACTGTGGCGGGTAGATAGATCCGAACTAAACAACACTGACACGCTCCAAAGTTCTACATTATTCCGCCAGGAATAACAAATTATGATCGATTTAAAGTTCAATTCGCAAGACACCTCGACTTCCGCATCCAGATTTGCCATCCGAGGATTTCACCGGCTGTAAATCTTATCCGTCCAACGAAATTCTTCCCATATGCGTGCTCGCGTAAAATTATGTTAAATCTTCCGAAATTTTGACCGTCGAAGTACACGGTACACGTGCCGACAATTTCCAAATTTCACATCGGCAAAAAGCCAACTGCCAACAAAAAATACATAATTTTCATTTCGCTCACAATAACTACTGCGAAAGTACGGCATATTTCATTAGATCTGAATCCTCAATCGTACGCGGCCATATTTCTTACCGGTCAAATTAAAGTCGATGACTTCGCGGCCGAATTTATCGCCGTGCACTCCTAATTTCCATCTTTTTGTGCGGCCGAAAAAATGACCGTCTAATGGAATCGACTTTGGCAATTGGAAAAAAGTGTTCCCGTTTCGGCTCGGCTTGACATTTATTGCGTTACATTCAATACTCCCCCTGCGATTTGCCGGAAGAGTAAAAGAAAGAATTACTGAAATCGATCCTGCGAAACTTCTATTCAAGTTGCACACTGTCTAGATCAGTCTAGATAGCGCCGAATGTAGTCTGACAGCATTAGTAGATTTTATCGACCTCAGTCTTTCTCGGTTAGGGACGATGCGTCAAACGGCATGACTCACAGATTGACGTAACCGTGAATGCTGCGGGATTCCGTTTTGCCTATTCCGATGAAGAAAGGGTGGCGAAAAGAGCAGCGCGAAAGGTTTGCCAAAGATTATTTTCGCATATCCGCGCAGCGATTCTCGAAAACTTTTGATCGGTAATGAAAAATAAACGGAATTAATCGACCTCTTTGTTAAATTGACAGTGATTGATATATCACGTTCTACAGAGCGGCGGCTACAAAAAAGCCGGACATCAATATGAATTCGGAATCAATAAAACAATAGTAACGGTATCGGTAAAATGTCATCATTCCAAATTTATTAATAAACATCGGTGTTATTTCAGGCTGGCTGACTCGAGTGCGCCCATTAAATGATGATTTATCGTGAAAAATGATGGACTTATTTGTCCCCGGCATTAATTTCGCCGACTAAAAACGGATATTAAGATATTAATATAACTTTTCTCATATAGCGCCGAGATAAATAACGATGATAGATAACGACTCCTCTCCTACTTTTCTCTCCTCAATCTGTCACTTACTGTGAGAAATGTGACATCGTCGATAGCTACATTCTAGAAGACATCGAAAAAAGTTTAAAAGCTTTTCTATTAAAACATCGCAAGTTTGACGCGAGCGCGAAAATTACTTTCGCAATTGAACGAAATTGACGTCTGCCGCGCGCAGATTACGACTGCTCACGCGTAGCTCACGTTACACCGCTCGGCTTCGATTTCTTATTGTTCATCGCGAAGCACCAAAAACGTAAACAATACCAGCGCTGCAATTTAATAGGCAAAATAAATCATTTGTGTGTAAACAGCACTGCATCGCCACCTAGTGTTTTGCCACGTGAAACGCCCTTGCCCGAGCTCGCCAGATGGCGCTGATTTCATCAACGAACACAAGCTTTCATGACAAAAGTCCATTTAATGCGACTTCTCGATTTCATATCCCAGACACAAATGAATGGCAATTTACTCGTTTATTTCAAGTACAAATCTACTTGCCGGTAAACTCCCGTGACCATAAAGTGCCAATAATCAGCAGTGTTTGTCAAACGTATGTGACGTGTGGTATCAATTTCGTATGGCTCTGGAGTTCATTATCCCGACTTTTCATTCGACTTTTCGGGATTTAACTCACAGGAAAGGGCGGTGATAATAGTTCATTTTGTGCCCCTTTCAGAGCGACGCCTGTCTTTTAGGACTTTCGCAAATCCGTTCAAATGATCAGCCGCCGGACACTGATTAAAATAAATCCAGGCCAAACGGGTTCACCTTCATTTGATAAATACGGAACTCTTTGTTGTTCCAGCTGCGCGAATAATTATTAAAGCCGACTGTGCGCCGGAAGCGGTATAAAAAATGCAAGAAAAGCTTGTCCTCGTCTGTCTTTCCATCTACGTCAGGCGCCCTCAGGATTTTTTCAGAACAAGCTTCATCCGGCAAAAACAAATACTTGAAGAATGCTCGGCCTGAGACTGCGTCTGCTGCCTGCTGCTTCATTCGTTTTATTTGGTGTTTATTGAAACTGTTATGTTTTAATTCTACTCGTCCCTTTTTGTTCGCATTTTGCGACAAAACCATTGCGAGAATTGTCAACTCGGACGAATTGAAGGAAACTTGATTCAACAACGAGATAAAACACAGTTTTTTCACTCGGATGAGTCACAAAGTCAGAGAATTAATATGTCCACCACTGCAGTATTTACGTATCAGATGTGACATCGTCGAACGTTCTGTAGATAAATACATAAATGATTTTTAGATCTGAAAAATGTTATATCGCTGAATATGCTGGCGAGTTAAAATTTCATGATGCTTTGCATCAGAAAAATTACATGCGTTCAAAACAATCATTTTCTACATTTTTGTTTAATTGGAGAGTAAACCCTTAAAATCTTAGGGTTTGATGGTGAATTTTCAGTCATGCATTGTGGAAGTCATCAAGACTGATTTTGTGAGGTAGTGGTCACGACAATTGTAAGATACTAACTTTTTGCAAATAAACGCAATTTCAAGTTGAACACCATAATTTTATCTTGCAGTTTCCATCAATATATTCTTTCTCCCGTAGGGGAAATTAATCTCAACATTGTAAAAATATTTGAATATTATTAAAAATGCAACATTTGGAATATTTAATTATAACATTTTGTTATGAAAATTCGTTTTTAAATTCGTTTTTTTTTCAGTGTCTACATCCGCGATCTTCATACATTAAGCAGAGTCAAACAATACATTTAAAAAAGCTCATAATGTATTCAGGACAATACATTATGAGCTTTTTTAAATTGACACATTTTTTTGTTGAAGATCTATCACCTCTTCGAAGGTAAAACATACATAGATGCCAACATGCGGGTCTACAAAATAAAATTTCTACATAATAAAATTATTCTCTAGCCCTTAACGTTACGCTTTTTTGGTGAAAAAATCAATATTTTAAATGTTTTTCTGGCTTTATCAGTCCCTTACATTACATGACCGTGAAACCCTCTTGTGATCCAATATATAATTTAAATCGATCAACTTGTTCATAAACCTGATATTAAACGTTAACGACCCCCTTCAGACAAATACCTCGAAACTGTTTTAAACAAAAGTAAACCTCGCCTATTTCAATCAATCTTGCAAAAACAAAAAATCTTTCAAACATGTGATCAAATTAAGTTTCCCTTTACACCAAACTCGCAAATCACAAATCTGACATCAAACTCCCTGTCTCTGAACTCCGCAAACACCATGTTTCATTTAACCCAAGTGATCTCGACTAATAACTGAGACCCAACTGTCCGAAATCCAGCGAAAACCTCTGCCGACATACAAAGCAACGGCAGGAATCATCGCCACTTTCATCAATCTGGATTTGCAAATCAGCCGCTCGGCTTTTTCCACTCTAATGACACGCAACAAATCCCGAGATCGGCCAGCCTTTGATAAATAATCTATGAATACGTAATTAATCTGCCCCGCCCGATGTCCGTGCACTTACGTTCGATTAGAAAACAGATACGCCCGCGTGCGCCGCGATCGATCGGAATTAACGAACTGAGCCGTCGGATCCATCAATGACACGTGAAAGCAATCCGCCGATCGCCGAATAAGAAAACAATTGCTGCCGCGCGGCCATAACTTTTCCATTTGCGATGAAACGGATTATGGATATTTCATTTCAAGTATTCGCGGAATAAAGTTGGTAAATAGAAATAACGGGCCGCCGGCGGACTAACGTCTAGCCCCGGGATCGGCCGGAATTTATTCGCGCGTGCTAATGCATATGCATGCAACTGGGGCACGTCGAACGTGGTCTCGTTGTCAGCGTGCGAATTCCCGAAATCCTTCCAAATGTTACTTATTGCCGTCGCGCGGCTTCTTTTTTCTTTGCTGCAGGCGCAGTGCACGCAGGCCTCTGGCAGGGATGACCCGCGCGTGCCATAATCCGCAATAATCACCATCGAACATGGAATCCCTTTTACAAATTTCGTTCATCAGCGGGGGCTGCGTCGAACCCGGCCTAATGCTTATTTAACGCGTTCGAGCAATATTCATGTTCTATTACAATTGCCGATAATTGCGCGGGAACGCGACAAAAAAGGGAAACGGAACGATTCCGTGCCGCTGCACCGTGCACCGCATTGCACGTCATTTGGACGTCCATTTTTGGCGCATTAACGTTAATACAAATTGCCTCGTGCGAGCGGCTTTTTAAACGAAAACGGCCGCTGCGTGCGATGCGCGGTTCTGGCTGCCATTGTTTGCAGAAGCTCGGTGTGGTTGTGTTGTCTGTGTGCCTGAGTGTTATGGAACGTATGCAAGCGATGTTAGAATTACAAACGTAACGGCATCAATGCCGGGACAAGATGTTTCGAGTGTACCCAAAGCAAGGTGTATTTGATCCTTGTAATTGATTCCGCGTATGCAATGGAATAGACAAGGTTTCGGCAGCTCTTAATAAAATGATGTTCGCCGTAATTCGTGTCAATAGAGCGGTGCCGTCGGGAAAACGGCATTTCGGTGATAACGTTTGTTCGAGGAAATATTGGAAGGAATGCTTGGAAATTGTTCGAGCGAAGGGATTTGTTGGATTTTGACTTGTTGTTTAGCTGGGCTCAATGTCTCATAGGCTCAAGATGTGTTTATTTGTATGGAAATGGAAGAAAGTTTCCAAATATTCGATTAAATTAGTAATGGGTATATATTATCACTTTAATAGAATAAACGGTGAATATGATTTCTTTACGATTTTCTAGCGTATAACGTGTAGGGTAAAGATAAACTTGCGAAACTCTTGCAAGTAACAGTAACATACTCACAAGTCTTAACAACTGTTTAACACTTATAGCGAAGATTAGCTTAAGCAATGTCAGGCAGTTTCGTTAGTTAGTAAGTATACGTGAAATCTTATATGACGCATAATCTGAACGCACCTTTTATATAAGATTTCATGAAGTTATGCTATTTAATTCCCAATGATGATATAGTGTAACTAAAAAAAGAGACGTTAACTATACATTCGATTTAACTTTAAATATATCGAATAAACGTTTAGATGCGGTTAACGCAGTTTACTTAATTCTAGAAAAATTAGATTAACACTTAATCTATGGTTAAAACCACGTTAACGTTATGATTTTGCTGATATCATGATCATAATAAAAATTCAATTATCTTGACCATAAAGTTTTTTTCTTTCTGTAAGTACAAAGTATACAGTTATCATTATATTGGAGATCTGTTCGACTAAAATTTTTTATTATTAATGCGAATAAAACAATATCAAGGGTAATTATATAATCCCAATCATTAAAGAAAATTTAAAGTTTTGAAGAAACGCACAACTTTTAATTTAGTACTCCAATGGCAAAGTTGATGAGTCGATGAGATGAAATAAAAGTTTTTTTTACAACTTTACACAAGATCAATACTTCAACAGTCAATAAAGGAAAGTAATCCTAAAGTTTATTTGAACGCAAACATTCTAAAATTTATAACTCTTTTGTTACGAGCAGCCGTTAAGCGTGTACAAATGAGGGTTTGACGGAAAGAGTTCAGTTCCTTTTTTCCAAAATCCTTTGCCTCGAAAAGAATCTGCAACTTAATAAATCATTCGTGTAACGTGTCAAATTCGCTAACCCGATTAAAATGGATGATGTTACAAATCACCATGTTAACATTCAATATTTCTAAATTTGCTTATAAAAAAAAGGATTCTTCTAAATCTCCTTTAAACGTGGTGATGGCAAAATATACACTGTGATAATGTATTTGTACCATATCGTTTTGGGCAATTCTTCTAAGTTAAAACATCACCGGAATTTAATGCACCTTCACACAAAATTAAAATACTCCTTTTATATAAGATTCTCATTACACCAAAAAAACTTCGTTATTTCCCCTGATTTAAAAATGTCATTGTTTATAATGAAAATGCATTTCACTTTCTCTGCTACAAGCAGCTAACTTAATTTTCATCTCCTAATTGATACAACCAACAACAATTTCCTAATCGCACGTGATAGTTGATGAAAAGCCGCATTTTTGTATTGGAAAAGCTTAGGGTGAGCCTTTTGAAACGACTCAATTTTAACAGACGAGATCCTTCTCGAGCTCTCAATGCAGGTATTTACGTATAAATGACATGCCGTGTCATGAATAGCTCGGTATGTACACGGCTTTCAGCGACGAGGAAGCAAAGAGTCGTTAGTTGGACACATTAATCCCCGCGTCATTACAACCGACTCTGACGAGGCTGACTCGCGTCGCAAACTTTCCCTGTAATCAATCAAGTTATGCCTTCTTCGCCGGGCGCTCGATCTTTTACAAAAACCTCTAATCCGTTTTACAAGGCAAGAACATTGGCCGTCGGGTTAATAGCAGTTCACGTCCCTCACCGTGCCATCCACTTCTGCAGTCACACGCACACACCCTAATACACAGACCATTCCATTTCGCCACCTTGTAATTCCAAGCAAGAATCAGCGCTCCTTATCGTAACTTCACGTGACTGTGACGCGCAGAAGAGCAGCCCTTTTTATATCGCGACAGGGATTGTGAACTCTGATTGATCATCCGGAGATTAAACCATTGAATGCATCCCCGACGGTGCAAGCACGTTCGATGCACCCCGAGTGATACGAACATCCTCCCGGTGACATGATCGAATAACGCTTCGTCAAAATCGGCGATTTTGCAACCGGGTAACACGTGTTTCGGAATTGTTTATCGTAAGTAGCAGTTTCATCAGGCTTCCGCCGACTTTATAGGTCATTACACCGGTTGGCTGATGTTACTGTTTTCAATCTATTGGCGTCGTACATAATGGAAAATTGTGGAAATTGAAGTGTGACAATGTTTCGTTTATCTTGGAACTTTTTCGTGTTAGTGATTATTATGGGATGGAGGGAGGAATATGTTTTTCGGTTAGTTTGTTAATTAGTTAGACAGTCAAATTAGTTACGTTGCAAATAGAGGAATATTGCAGCAGTTTAACCAAAAGAGTGTAAGTAGGTTTTCTTGTGAACCACTTTCTAGCTACTTACTTTAGAGACGTGATGATGGCTGCCATACACGAGCAGCTTCCGTTCGAGCAGCATGGTTCCACGAAAGAAACTCGCCTTCCGTGGCGCTATCCGATTGTTTTTTCGCTGAAATCGCTGTTCATTTTATGTAAACATACTATAGGAGTACTTACTGGAAAACTGTTTCAAACCTGCAAACAGATAAAATTGGAATATTGAACATTATAGCTTGGGTCACGTAATATAAAAGAATGTTACCTTGAATTAATCAGTGAAATTAATAAATATGAATTTTAATTCGTTTAATTGTATTGCATGTCAAAAAGTTGAAACTAAATTGTTTACATTATTTTGAAATTTTATTTAATTCATTTGAAACAAAAACTGTAAACTGATACCTACACTCTAAAAAGTAGTCAGGTTACTGTATGAAATTTTTCTTCTAACTGGGTGTATTCTATTCGTAAAAGGAAAAATAAATTCTATAAAAATATTATTCACGCGGCAAGAATAATTCAGTCATACGTTAAAACTTGCGTTTACAACAGCAAACTGAAAATAAGGTTACTCTGAGAATAATGCTGGCTTCTTCTTCTTCTTTTTCATCTTTTTGGCCCGGGTGATCAACCCAAAATGGCCATCCGCAGGTCAGGGGGGTAGTTATTTAAGTGTGGTTTAACGAATTGTGTGCGCCACGTGT
>JABFPB010001630.1:0-24139 GCA_022817645.1 Ceratoteleas bidentatus | reverse complement strand
AAAAAGTATCCGAATACCTGTATCACATGCACTTTCGGGTATCTGATCACTTCTTGGCATCTGTCGAGTTCTCCAACCTTTTCATATTTTCCACTTGCACCGCAGTTATCGGCCCACAAATCGTCGACGCGATAACACTTTCGTCAACAACGAAATTCGCGACAACGTGGTCTGAATATTAAGCGTCGAAAATGGCGGCCAGGCCAATTTGTTAGCTGCTTTTTTCGTCGGCAATTGGCCGAAAACAGTTGGCATTTGGGGACGATTGAACGGTGCTACGAACGCGACAAAAGGAGCTTAATGGCAATGAATCGAGCTTTTATTTTTGGTGCTTGATAACTTTGTCATGTAAATGTTGTTTGTAGGCTTGTTCAACGTCTTTTCAGACGTGGCGTGTTATTGATCGAGTCTTTTCAAAGTCGGCTTCATTATCGATTGATAAAAAAGAGCTTTCGAACAGAATGGAGCTCGATTCAACGCATTAATAAGTTATCGGAAAAATTATTACATGAGACACACGAATAATACCCGCGAAATTGTTCAGAGCTATATTTACATTGAATGTGAATTATTGAACAGTGTATAATGACCTCGGAGTTTTTATAAAACGTTTTTGAACGATGTATGCGCTTTGACAAAAAAATGTTGAAAAGTTCCGAGATGTTTCACTTTGATATGAAAGTAGGGGATAGAGCGAGTTTTACGGTGCACGGATAAAATAATAACGAGGACTAATAGATGTTCGTCTGCGTCAGCTATATTTTATTTAATCTAATCAGACGTTCTGGTTAGAATAAATAAACTGTTATTGCCAAACATCTATCAATGTTAGTTAAACTTTCGAGGTTATAATTTAGCTCAAGATCAATAGTACCGTTTTTACTATATACGGGCAATCTGTTTTCTAAAATGAAAATTACGTATTGTAGCGACCTACATAAAATTGACACAAAATCAAATGAATGTTACAGAAAAAGATATTATTAATAAACGAAGAAAGGTGAGACCGAGTCGAATAAAATCTGACTTGTCGCATTCATCAGCACTTAAACAACTCGAAAATGACATCCTGTGCTAAAACCTGAATTTTCTCTCGTATACAATGCGCTACGGAAAATATGAAAAAGTTGAATCGCACCCTAACAACATTTATTCACATTCGCACTTTACAGAATTATCCACGGTAAACGCAATTGCAGTTATTTTAATAATTTTTCATAATTTTGGTACCATTTACGTTTGGAAAATAGTCGCTGCGATATTAGAAATATCGTACATCGGAATATCGTACATCGTTACAAAAACAAAATCGCGTTTAATCAGAACGGTATTGCAAAAATTGGTGTTTTTTCATATGAATCGAGTGGCAGAGGAAAATGAAATTGAACGAATGAAATTTCTGAATACATAAATGCCCAAAAAACATTAAGTGCATGCAGTATAGATAAGTTTTAAATGTTCAGATTTAGTCAAAATCGATCGAAATTTGATTTACTTAATTCATTTTGTTCGAAAATAACTTGTTTCAAGTCGAAAAATATTAGTGCTCTTTTATATGTATTGATAGTGTGGAATATTTTGTTCCAGAGTTTACGGACATTATTAAACTCGAATGCACATGTTCTCATAGAACGGTTAATTTAATTTAAATAAATCTACCTACGTATTTAAATTTAACAAAGTATTCACTCAAATGAATATACGTATAAGATATACAAATGTTGGAGTTTGTTGGAATAAACTATTCCAACTATTTATTTAATATAAATAAATATTTATAAATAATGTATTACATTCAAATAAATAATGCATTTAATTTAAATACAAAGTCCAATAGATGCGTTTTCAAGTAAAAATTCATTTAAATTAAATAAACCAATTTCTGAGTGTAGAATAGAATCTCGTGGTGTAATTGTAATCTCATTGTTTCTATAGAGAAACTTTTTTTATTATTTATATTATTTACTAACATTCTAGTAATGATTACAGTAAAACATGTTTCGGATGACAGTTATCTTTAGGGGGCTTTAAATCATTACCGAATAATCATTACCGACAGAGTCTAAAAGCTTTATCTTCTCAGTGTAACTACACTGTAAACAATTTCCTTGCTGAGAGAAAATGCGTATCTTTTTGAGGGAATTCACTTTGAGTAAAAAAGAATTGCGTTATACAACAACATTTTTGAGACAAAAAACTATCATTTTGCTGCGAAACGATAATAATCTTCTCTCAATGCAAATTGCATTGAGGGAAAATGCCACGCCTCTTTCAAGCGCGTGACGCATGCGCAGTGCGGCCATTCAGTCTAACACGTTTGACGGGACTGCTCGCGATCGCGTCTCTCGGTTCTTCGGCCGTTATTCAACCGCTTTTTGTTCGTCGCTTTAAAATACTTTTTCCCACCTTAAAATACTTTTCGTTAATTATTTTATATTATTTTAACGTTAAAAAATAATATTTTAACAAACCCAAGTAGAAATTTCGGTAGTTTTTCGTAAGTTTTTCTAGACTAGAAAAACGTACGAATTACTTGCAAGGAACTTGTTAATTTTACTTTCATTTATCTAGTCCAGAAAAATTTTCGATTTTCTTGCGAATAACTTGTGTTTTCTAACCTAAAAAATTGTGTGACGAGACCGTGTCTAGAATTTTTCGCTAGAAACTTGCCAGAATATGCCAAGTTTTTCTAGTCTAGACTTTTTCACGATATTCTTGCAAGTTTTTATTGAGAGTTTCTAGCGTGAAACTAGTAAAACTTTCTAGCTTCCTCATACTCTAGAAAACGTTTTTCTAGAGTAAATTTCTACTTAGGAAGGTTGTAAGCTGTTTACTCAATTCTTAAGTGTAATTTTTCGTTATATATTGTCCAAATTCAATGCATTATTATTTTAATAAATTTTATATTAACTTTATTTCAAATTGTTTGTTCTAACTTTTCTATGTATTACATATTTATAGATGTTTGTATCTCTTGTGACATCTCAAAAAGGTTAGGTTGTTGGTTAGAAATTGTCACTTCACTTGAAAGTATTCTTCAAGAAGTTCGTCTGCATTGATACAATGCAAACAGTAAATTTGAAGCAACATTATCGCCCTGGATCGGATTGAGTTACTGTCTCAATGCAAAATCCTTAAAATTATTGAAAGGAAATTTGCTTTGACCCAACGCAATTCTTTTTCACTCAATGCGACATTTTTAAGAGTGTATGGAAGGTTATTTAATTCATATTCTTCATTAGATAATATGTTCCTAAAACAGATATTTCAAGTATGCGAAATCAACGTATCATGCCTACCGAATTACTTGAGTGGGTTTGTAAACTTTTTTTAAACCACTTTCCAAACACTTCCAATTCACCTCTTTGCGCTGCCCGAAGAGAAATTACTTGAAATATAATACAACGTACACTAACAATTCTGCGACGTTTCATTTAGTAAAAATATGTAATCACGATTTTTTTTTTTATTTATACGTTGCTGTTTTTAAAGTTTTAAATTATTTCAACATGATAAAGTCTACACAGGGTATCAAAGTTAAGTCATATCTCCATTACATTACTTTGTTCAAATATTTGTAAGACGCAGCTTCCGAATAAAAAATGATGATAGATATTTGGAACGTAATTTTTCCTCGTGAGTTTCAATTGAAACAAATAAGAAAAAACGCCTAGAGCATACACAATGCAGAAATGAAAATCGAATATAATCACCGTAAACACACCGGTCAATTCTGTATGAACGTACATATTTGAGTGTTGGTTTTCCATACAAACTCACGGTCTGAATTTGAAATGCAATTACAATTTTTAAATTATTCATCGAGAAAATTGTTGGAAACGTTTTTTATACTTAATTATTTTTTCGTCACTTTAAATTACGTTTTCATGGATTCACAAAATTCAAAAGCATCTGTCAATTCTATTTACTTTAAACTATTTTTCACTTGCGATTCACCGAATTGAAATCACAAATATTCTGGATTACTGGCGAAATGATTTCAAATTGTACAGCGAAAATACATTTTACAACGCGTAATGCAATCTTCATTCTATATTGCGCAAGCAAATGTTTTATTGTGCTGAAAACCATTACATACGTTATAATTATCACATGGACATCAAGGTATTGTCTTTGTGTTACGAAGACAATACATGTATGTGTTACAAATGTAATTTTATGGCTTTTCATTGATTAAAAATATTAAGTGTTCTAAAAATGTATGTTAGAAATAAATTATTTGAAAACAGATTCTGACGCAAGTAATGCACAACATTACCTTTTCGACAAACCATTTCAAACAATTTTCTTCGTAGAAATAATTGAAATACTTCTCCATCTCTCATACATCAACTTGCAAATATCAAAATGTAAAAACAATATATAAGAATATAGGTGTCTAACAACCCATCCTTTTCAAGAACTTATAACTCTTCACATAAATATCATCGGAACATTCCATGTATCCAATGTTCTCTACACCACAAATATATTCCATAAATCTGTTAAATGTACGTGTACCTCGTTTCGAGCCCACATTCTCCAATTACGCGCATCTCCTCGAACATTACAACCCTGCAATTCTTAACTTAAAACCACTTCAACGTTGTCCCCCCAGGTAATCAAACAAGCCCGAATCAGACCAAAGACGAGCAACCCCGAAAAAGTTCATCTCTTCCATTACACGATAGCGCGCACACTCACCATTATTTTTCGACTTGAACGCCACTCCTCAATGACAAACGATCGCCCCAGGTCCAAAAAAGCCATCAATTACCATTAACCGTCTCGTCGCAGCAACGCACGAAACTGCCGCCGCGACCGGCGTCGGTTTTTTTTCCGGGCGCGTACGCGTCGTCATTTCCCGCAGACGGCTTTTTCAGCAGCGCTCGGCGTAATTGAATCGCGCTCGCCCTGCACGCGCGCTTCGCAAGAAACGTCATAATTACTGCAATACCGTTCGCCCGGTGCAACAATTGCGCGTCGCGGACATAAGGCACAAGCCAGCCGGCCAATCCGGGGCTTCCTTGAGGCGCGGCGCATTCAATTACAAGGCTCGTTTAACAAACGGCCAATGACGCGTTATGCGCCCGATTGGCCGACCCGCTTATCTCTCACCCTATTATGGCCCAAGCGTGCGTTTGATTTCGCCCCTTTCCCCGCACCGCCGATACACGTCCGCCGACACGGTTCGGGCCAAAAGCGCGCACGATAAGCGGGGATTGCCGGCCGCGTTCTTTGAAATGCAAATGCGAAAGTCGATATCCTCAAATCGAAGGCAACGCGCGGTTCACGCGAAAAAGCTCGCCTCGCCGCGATATCGGCCGGCTATTATCGCGCTCGGTCCAATTATTTCATCAGCCTTCGCTGATCACACGTTCGAATTAGTCGTCCCCGATAAGCGTACTTTATTGTTTTCGGGCGCTCGCACGTTATCCTTATTGCGATTCCAATCGTTCGGCGCACCTGCTGCTTCGTAGCACCGACACGCGCCAAGACGAATCGTTATTGGTCGCCAACTTTTGCCGGCGCTGTGCCGGCAGAGGGCGCGCGCGTGTTGTTTTTCGGCCGTGTAAATCAGGGGAACGTAACGCCGCGGCTAACGGCCCCGCAGAGTTGTAAATTGTTTGCTAATTGACTGCGAATTTCGAACAGATTAAACTGCCGCGGAAAATTAGGCGAAATCGTTGTGCGCTTCGGGTCAAAGGAGGGCGAGCAAAATGTCAGCGGTGCGCGGCAGACCGGTTAGCGCTCGGGGCGATTTTTAATGTAAATTCGGTCGGAACAAATGATACCGTGGAAATGATAAATTCGTGTTATAAAGCAAGACGAATGGGGTCGGCGGATGTTAAGGTCGAATTGATGTCATGATTATCTAAGTCTGATGTCCGCCGGACTGTGACAAATACTCGGCCGAGAAATATTCAAACGGACGTCAAATAAAGACATCGATAAGACATTGTGCTGCGGCGCGCGCGACGCAACTTTATCACAGCTACGGCGATCGATTTGAGTTAAATTGATTGTGTTACACAGATGCAACATTGACGTTAGATTGGCGTGTGATATTATTTTCCAAATATTTAGCGGCACATGAATATGCATGGGCCGGTATTAGTGGGTTCGGCATTAATTCAACTTTCGCGTGTAATACGGTTTTGTGTGTATAAAGTTGGCTTTTATAGGACGACTAACTTCGCGGCCGGAAAAGTGCGCGCGGGCTTTGTATTTTTGTTGCTGGCAAATTCCAATTTCGAGACGTGCTCGCTTCCACGGATATTTCGGAAATTCGAAGACGACGGCTTCGGTGATTTGGTTGCGAGTCGCTATTTGTCGAGCGGTGGGGAAATGTCCGAAACAGCCGAGCTGTTTAATTAAGCACCGTAAAAATTGCTACGCGTGTCAAGATTTTACTAGCGCAAGTGACGTAACGACCGGTTCCGAATTGTTCGTGTTTATAATTTTAGCTACTCGTAAATTCTTGGTTATAATTGTCTCGGTAATTGAGCGAGAATAAAGGTGCGATTATCGAATTGTTATTTCGAGTATCCAGGTATCGATTTTTACTTCAAAGTTAATCGTATAAGTTAAGTTAATCGTATAAAATGTGCTACACGATTAGAAGTGAAAAGTGGATTTGGAAAAGATCACACAGCATGTGAGACATCAAACTGGAACAATTATGACATTAATCCGATCGGCGTACGGATAACCTAGAATTCGTCAAACACCGGAGTCTTATTTCGAGACACGCTAACACGATCGAATTGGAAAACAGCGTCAGCTGTAATGACTAGGGCATGATTTTCGGATTTACGTGCCAATGTCGGATCGATTGGTGAGACGGCGATAAAAAAACCTTCCTCCTCGTATGCACCGTCACAACGGAACGGAGATGATTGCACCTCGAACGTGGTCTTAACAGTATACAGTTTGCCGAATAACAACGCACGTATCCTAATTTCGACGTCTCTTTGGTCTCCATGCAATTACAATTATGCAAATTGGTACTCATTTGGCGAAACTCGATAACATTGCACGAAAAATGTATCCCAAAGAAATTATCTGATATGTACAGTAATCTAATGATTAATGACCTCTGTCCGAAACGAAACGCACGCCAAAAAAACTGGGATTATATACAAAATATATCGTTACGTTATTAGATATGCGACCAGTGCTCGTGGTTTCATTCCCTTACCTCTCTAACTCGCTCACACACGTATGCTCTCATATTCTCTGTTTCTCTCCCCTAATATCTTCCTCATTTTGATTAAATAATACTTGACGCCAACGACCTCTCTCCGGTCGATATTATTAAACGTAATACTAGTCTGGTGTTTACCAATAGACCTCTCTAATTGTCATAATCGTTAAAAAATGTGCCTCGCGCACGTCACCCTCGCTTTGTACACATCCCGTGAACCGCGTGACGCAACCAACAGGAAGTTTCTTGGACAAGAGCTCCGCTCGACGCTCGCTCGGACGCGATCCCCGTCCCCCGCGTTCGTTTTCGGACTGGCTGCGATATGTGCCGGTAACGAACGAGCCGGAAAGCGGAACAGGAACCTTCGATCCCGACTCGCGCTCGGCTCTCCATCGCCGTGAAATATGAAGCGCCGGGCCGCTCGATCGCCCGTCCGACGGCGAACGATTAACGAGCAAAAAGCGCGTCACAATTCACCGCCGAGCCGGCCCGAAATCAAGCCGATACGTGCCGTCGTCGCGCGATCGCTCAATCCCCGCGACGCAATCCCGAAGCGGAGTCCCGGGCTCGGCGCTCGTTAGCGTCGATGTGTTATCACTTAACTTAAGTCAGTCTCGCTAACAGTATTGTCGACATTACGCTATAGGTTGCGTGACACGCGCGCCCACGCATCAGCCTCGGATCCGTCACAATCCGTCGGGCTCTCGGCCGAAGACGGCGCCGCGCGATCCATCATGGCCCGCGGAAATGATATGCCGACGGACAATGCGCGCGCGGGACAAAAGGAACGGCCGAGCGAGGCCGACGGTCGAGCCCTTGCCAGACAATACATGGTACACACATACTGACGGAACAACGATCAATATCATACAAATATAACGACAGTGTACAGATGGATCACCTGCCTACTTCAGCTCCGCGCGCGCCACCTTAATTAATGACCCACGCTGGAGCGCTACCTATACACATCCTTTGGAACATTGAACAGTCTTGGTTTACTTTAGAAAACGCCGCCTCGGGCGAGCCGTCCGAAAACGATGAAAACGGTGAGGGATGCACCCAAATGATAAGCGCACCGTTGCACTGAGGATATCACATGCGAGCGCCGCCCGCTCCCGACCCGCGAGCCCAGCTCATACGCTTGCACCGCTCATCCGCGCGAGTCACACTTTAATACCCCGTCTGCGCTGATTTTGTTTCATAACGCCGATAGTATATTGATCGTCACGTTCTCACTCGCAGTCGTGCCGGCTCGTCCCTGTGCTTGCTCAATTAACGCGGCGCCGTTAATAATATACACGCCGGCGAAATGCATACTGATGCAGCAGCATTCCGCAATAAAAGTGGTTTGATTAGTTGAACCGCGGTAGAAACGAAGGGCATCAGACGTCCGGACGACGCGTGAACGCGACAAACGCAAAGAAGGTCCGCGTTGCCTCCCGGTTCAGGCTCGCACAAAAGAAACCGCGATGCTGCGTTATGTACACTCTGCGTGAAATCTCTTGCGATCTTGGCATTTACAACAGCGTAGTTACCGTAAATAAGGTTTTATCACTATTTACAACTCGTTTGGATAAGTTTTAACGAGGTAATGCTGAAACTCCGGTATCCAGAGAAGTCGTGATTTCGCTTCGTTCAATCCAGGTGTGCAATTATGACATGTGTTAGTTCCCTAAGAGAACATCCCCCGAAAGAGGAGACTCTACGGACGACCTTTAGGAAATGTGTCCGAGGATTTCGGTAGTGTCTACGTCTTCCAGTTATCAGTGGGGATGTACTCCCATTTTCGGGGTTCGTGTTCAGGAATTAGCAAGTTCATTCCTAATGGATGCGGCATTCATGCGATTTTCTTGAATAGAACTTCTAAGCAAATTTGAAGCGTTTGACGACATTTGGATAGAACTAAGATAAAGGAAGTGGAAAATGCAAACTCTACCGTTTTTAATGACGAGAACGCTGTTGCGACTCTATGTACCATCCATCCCCCGAGCCACAGATCCGAAATGTTCTCGATTGCGCGACCCGACAAAGCATTTTTCCGCGCATACATTTATTGTTTTCATATTGGAACGAGACGTGAAACTAAATCTGCTTAGAAATCTTGCATCGGAAATTTGCGAAACGAAATCTACGTGCAGCGCGGTTACATGCGTGACCCGATACATATACACCAAGATATAGACAAGGGTACACAGACGTAGACCGCAGAAGCGACTATCCCCTCAACCCATTTCCTCGGCGGGCGTTTTTCTTGTTGCTGGTAAAAAAATAAATGGATCGCACTGTCAGAAGGAAAATGGGCTCAATATAAGGTAGCTCAAAGGTTTCAACAGTAAGCCCGACTTCATCGAACACGCGACTGTTTTATCCAAGTACAAAATTGCGCATCGAACTATCTTGCGACTATGCGTCGTCGATTACTCGCAGCGACGTTGGATAATTGATTCGAGCTTCGTGGATGTCTAAATTTAGATCTCGTAGGATATAGTCGACCGCGAGCAGTCTCGCGACGACGAACTCTGACGTTTCCACAACCTTAACCTTCGCATCGGTATCCTCGAACCAACGACATCGCATCGGAACGAGGGCGTCCGGGTGACGAGTGGCGCCCCCCTGAGCGCAGGAGAAGCCCTCTTTATTCGATCGCCCAAGTTCCGTACCATTTCAGATGTAATTACGGAAAGATTAGCGAGCGCCCTCGTCGAGGAAATGGGTGGACACCGAACTTCAGCGTGTAAAAAAATAAATGGCGCGTTCCTGAGACAAACAAGTACGGGTGCAAACGTCGCTGGTGTCTCCTTGGTGGCGGGTCGGGGGGCGGCCGGGGCCGCCTCGAGGCCCGGCGTTACCCGAATAACTCAGGTGATAGATGCCTCCGCGCGACAGCACCGAGGCAAAGGTCATAGGCCACTCGCGTTCTCGACGATCGGCGATCACGCGCCGGAGCCGTATAATCACTGCCCATAAATACACATTAAAGACGTTCACTGGCGGGGGTCAATCCATCCATCACGGTAGGTCTTTGGCGCGGCACTAATCGCCGTAGTAATGAAACCCAGGTGACAGAAGAGGGGGATGATGATACGGAGATGGTATGAAAACGTGAGGCGGTACCTAGACGTCCGTTCCGGTGCCTTCCTGGTAGCCCTCGTCTGGGGAGCTACGGGTGGACCCGAGCACCCGTTTCAACGCAGACACCGGCGGCAACACGGGAACACCCTTTTGCCAAACGCGCATCTGTTTGGCACCGGGGGGAAACGGCTCGGCGGCGGCCAGCTGGTTGGACACCTCCTTGGTGATGTTGGCATAGGACGCGTTCATGGGCATCGGTTGCCTAGGAGAGTCCCACAAACAGCCCGGGTACAGGAGCTTCCCGCCATCGAGGTCGACCTGGCCGAAGTCGCTGCTGTATACGATAGCAGCGGGGTCGTCATCCATCGGGCCCCGACCCGTATCGCGGATCAGGTCAGGGTTGTCGATAACCATGAGCGACGTCGTAGAGGAAAAGCACGGACCGTGGACCATAGACTGGCTCTCCTCGAATCGCCGATGGTGACTCAGCGTGTACTCGTTTTCAGCGACAACCGGGCGCTGCACGTAGCTGAGGTTGAGCGAACCCGGAGGCTTGGTGTCGCTGAAGGTAGTGATCTCAATCTCCTCCTGCTTCCGCCTGCTAACCGTCGAAGCGGCGGACTGAGGGTTGTCGGTAGCGTTGGCACCGTCGACGGCTATAACCTCCACCGGGGCAGTGCCCTTCACATCTTTCTGCGGCATTCGGCGCAGTCTGATGAAGAGCACGAGGATAATGAGGAGTATGAAGAGAATGAGCACGACCAGAGCCGCGGAGATACCGGCGATCTGGCCAGAGCCCAGAGTGGAAATGCCGGCGGTTCTCAAGGACACGTGGAGGGTAAAGTTGGCCTCAACGCTGCCCGCCTCGTTCTCCGCGACACAGATAAACTCAGACGAGTCCGACTCTTGTGCGTTGGTGAGCACAAGCGTGCTCCTTTTACGGAACTGTCCCTCCTCAAAGACGAAGATCCTCTGGTAGTTGTTGAAAATCGAGAAGTTGGTGAGCTGCCGACCATTCCAGAGCCATTTGACTTTAGCAGGGGGCACGGCCACCACACGGCAGATTATACTCGCATTCTCTCCGATCGTAGCCTCGGCGTACCTACTGGCGATATCCAACATAGGCCGACAGGCGAACTGGTTGATGGTGAGATCGGCAAAAAGCTTGTTGGCAAGCTGCACTGGTCCCTGGCAAACGGGAGAAATTTGCGTGGGCAGGTTGTGGTTGACGAGCCATTCCTTCATCTCCCGTAAGTGACAGTCACAGACCCACGGATTGTCGTGGAGGTCGATGTTGGTAAGCTTGCCGAGGGGCTTGAACGTGCCCGGCAGCAAAGTATACAGAAGGTTGTTGTTGAGCTTGAGGCTCTCAAGCTGTTGCAAGCCGTCGAATGCGTGGGACTCGAGCTCTTCAAGGTGCGTGTACGACAGGTCGAGTTTGACCAGGTTCGGCATGCTGCGGAAGGTGCCATTGTAGAGGCCATTGAGTGGGTTATCCGCGAGGCTCAGATCCCTAAGGAACGGCGTATGGTGGAAGCAAGCCGTAGGCACGAGGGTGAGTTGATTGTGGCTGAGGTCAAGCTCGACCAGGTTGGTCAGACCCGCGAAAGCGGCGTCGTCGATCCGGTCGATACGGCAGTTACGCAGATAGAGTCGTTGCAGGTTGGTGAGGTGAACGCGCACAAATATGTTGCTCGGGATGATCTTGAAGTCGTTGTTGCTGGCCTCGAGCACCTGGGTTTCCGGATCGATCGAATCGGGGATGCCGGTGAGGCCACGGTCCACGCACTCGACTGTGCGCTTGCCGCTCTTCCACTTGCAAGTGCACCTTTCGGCGCACTTGTCACCGGTCGCCAGATAGACGAGGTTCACCGCGCACAACAGTAGCACCAGCAGATCCATGGTGACTGATTGCGGCAGAGGGTCACACTCCCCTAGTCCTCACACTGGTGGGCGCCCTGCTACACCGGGGGAACCGCGCCGAAAGATCGCGCCCGCGGCTCAAACACTGCCGCATCCATCCGCCTTTGTCTTGGGGCACGTTCCGCGGCTCAGGCGGCCGCGTACCCACTCGACTCGCGCACAACTTCACTCGCACAGGGCATCGCAGCGCGATGCCTCACGCGGGGCCGCCGACGCGCCGCAACGACGACGCGCGTCCGGGCTTGCTGGGTCGCTAGCTGGGCCACTCGGTGCGCCGCCGCCAAGTGTTTCGGCCCGGTTGGCGCGTCGCCCGAGCCCGCCCGAGCAACGCTCGCGATCTACCTCGCACTGGCGTCGCGACGCGTACGCGAAGTAGGGCGCACCCTCCTCTTTGGGCAAGCTTCACGGCTGTGCAGAACTTGTGTCACTCGGAATCCGCGTGCACGGCCACGCCTGGCGCCCGCTCCCTCGACACTAGAGTCGCCCTTTCCCCGTAGAGCCGCCGCCGCGCCACCGCCGCGTCCCACCACCGACCCTCTTCAACCCCTACTCAGATGAGCGCGCGCATCGTCTCCCGAGGTATCGAATGCTACGTAACGCTGCCAGATATACGACTATTTCGTAAAGTGGTTAAATGCACTGCCAGATTACGCTGGACGAATATCACCGGCGATTATAGTTTAACTTTGATAAGGAGGCGCTCGCCTGGTGACTTTAATGGAATCAGAGTGGCGCGTCTACGACGAGCTGTCACGGCAAGCCACATCCATTTTCTTGTCGCGCCGGGCCTTTGTCAGAACTCGAAGGTGTCGCGAATCGCAGCTGTTCATTACACGAGTATCATCGACGCCGCAGTTCGGTGTACCACCGCGCCGGTAACACCGTCCATACTCGTCCGGCTCCGATGACAGAACAATTTTTTCGCGCCGCCCCTCCGCAGCCACGCGAATTAAGCCGCGCTCATTTTTAATTCATCAATGGACTCGCGTGCGTTCGGCATGCCGTTGTGCCCGAACAACAGCGGTCGTTACAACCAAGCCGCCGCGGAAAGTAACGAAACGTATATTTATGGCGCGGCCTGATTTAACGTAGGCTTGGCTGCTGGCAGCTTAAAGAGGGTCATCGACTGCGCCATTTTGAGTTGATATTAGGATTCGACTCAAAAAGTTTTCGCATTTTCATATCGTCGCGCGAGATTTATCGACTCTCCGCGCGCACTCCGGAATGGATGGGCCGATCGGCCGAATCGATGCCGGATTTCAGAATTCGACGGATTATTTTCGGCGCGATGATTTAGGGGCGCGCGAGCCGCTTTTCTTGCGTTCAATTTTTCCCCGATTAAACTCGACTCGTGGCGCGGCTCGAGAATTTTGCACTCGAGACCAGCGACTCTACCCGCCGCGCACTAATATTCGCCGCGATAATTTATAACGAATAAGCCGCTAGCGATGGCGAAAAAAGCGACAAAATTAATGGTAACGTACAAACGTTTATTACGGGTTGCGTCAAAATAAGACGACGGTTCGCTGTGCGCGAATCCACGGTACTGCGAACCACGTCGTTAAAAATTATTTGCCTACGAAAGTTTGTTTCGCAACCCTGAATCCACGATAAACGCGACATATTTTGCATCGCGAAAATTGACAGGCGAATATTTTCGGCGGATGATTGAAGATTGAAAAGAATAGAGTAGCGCGGAGCGCGAACTTCCCCTGAAGGACCTTTTAGCCCTAATTGGCTGTTGAAATCGATATCACTCTCGGCTACTGCCGACAAACCGAGAAGGAATATTGATAGTACGAAGTACGAGTCCTGAATGATACTGCAGCTGGCTTGGGCGTTCGCCCGCGTCTGTCGTTTCTCCCCTTTGCTCGCGCGATAGTTACGGTGGCCCTCGAATCGCGCGGCAAAAGGGTCTTTATCGATTTGCGATTAGGAAATATTTATAATACGTCTCGGTTTGTTGCTTTAATAACGTTACACACTTCAATACGCTGCCGACATTACGTGATTTACGAAGTTGCATTATCTGCATTCGGTCCAGATGTGTATGCTGAATACACTTCATTTCATGGTTATATTGAATAGGCATGTATATAGATATATAGACATTGATCGCTTTCTTATTATACCGAAATTATTATGATCTGCTAATAAAGTAACATCGCCAGGGGCGAAAAGAAAATCTGTTTCATAGACGGATGGATTACATTCAAATTATTCAATGACGAAAAATTATTGTTCATTAAAATTTGCTAATTATTATGTCATTGAACATCCCAAAAGTGTTAATTGTTACAACTTTTTAATTGCTCAAAGACAATGATCAACTAAACTTTAAAAAATACGGTACAAGTTATACCTTAATGTTACAGTCTCATGTAAAGCGCTTAATTCAGGAATGTAAAATATATAAACCCTTAAGCCCCTATTATATCATATATGATACATTCAGTTTTTGTCAATTTTTTCGTTACTAATGTAAGAACGTCAGTTAAAAGTGCCGCCGGTGGGTAAATTTGTTATTAATATATAAAATTATGCCTGCTAGTAGATGACAATGTATGTAGGGAGGACAAGACCAACATAGACATGTACAATTAAAATTAAAAAAATTTTTTCAAAAACAATTTTTTTTGCTGATTTGTCAATAACGGACTACAATCAAACTATTTACACATAAAAACAAGGTTTTGACGCTTCGATCCATGTGGAGGGGCTTAAGGGTTAATCAAATATAGAGCAATTTTTTGAAGTTAAAGGTACACCAATTTTCATTCAATTTCAATTTAGTTTGCACCAAAATGTTCGGAATTTTCCAATTGAACAATCAAAATTGAACTTTTTTTCCAATTGAACAATCAAAATTCTGTTTGACCAATCTATTCATTATTGAATTCTAAACATTTTAACGAAAACTACATCAAAATCGGATCAAAATTCGTGTACCTTTAACTTTTTAAAGTTAAAGGTAAATATCTGCAAAGAAAATTTTCCAGATAATCGAGTTCAAAGTAAGAAGTTTCCTGTCAATCATTAAAAATCCTTCGAAAACTTGAAAAAAACAGTTTCTACGTGTTTTATTTTTTAAATCCATATTATAGAGCACATATCAAAGTTAGAATATGCAATTAAAAAAATTCGACAAAAAATCTGTTTTTGTCTTTTTGCTCAATAGGCACCAGACGGTCCCCTTAACGAGCAATTTCGATTAACATAACGAAACGTCAAACAATGAAACAATATTTAATTACGATAACTGGCTCGTATTTTTCTCAGTGCACTTTTTTTAACTGCAAAAAAGCGATTTTTTGCAATTATTTCGCATTAATAGCATTTGAGCGATAGCGAAATGTTAGCAGAACGTTATAACGTTCGAATCTATCCGGTAGGGAAAGAATCATTGTATTAATTTCAAAGTCTCGAAACTATGATAAGAAATAATAATGTCAACATTCTGCTAAAAATTACAATCCGAAGACCGACAAATATCCCCAAAGACCTCAAAGACCGCCAAAAATTGTCATTAATTAAGGTTTCATTTAAAATAACTATTTGATTATCAAGTAAGAAGTTGCTTATATCTTGTCTTTTGCTATTCAAGCCTTGACAATTCCAGTGGATAATGTCGAAACTAGAGTCAGGCAACGCGAAATAAAAAGCAAATGAAATAAGAAAGAATAAGCAGCTTTATTACGTTTGTTTATGTTTTTAGAATTATCAATTAAATAATTGTAAATTATAATTAAAATGTAAAAAGAATTACATTTTTGAAATGAGGATTAGAAAAGTTCTGCGAAAATGATTCAAGAACGTCGGGTGAAAGGTGTTTTTCGATGAGTTTCAAAACATCTTTTCAGTGGTCTCAGATCGAGTCGAAGATTTCTCAAGATCTGTGTTTATGTTTGCAAATAAAGGCGGATTTAAGGCATGGGATGTTGCAGGGTTCGATTTCTGCGAATTTTGGTTTCGGTTATTATGAATATTTTTAGTTTTCTTTGTAGGGGATTTAGGTTTCCTTGAAAAAAAACAATCGGATCATAGGAAAAGTCAACTTCAGCATCTTGTTGTTGATTTAGGAGGGGGAAAAATTTATTAGAAATAATAAGATCATCATCATTTTCATTAAGTTATGAATTATAATAATAATGTGATTTATTTAAGTTTTTCACCAAGAAATGGACTTGACTAGTTTTACAATTTTTCCTCACTCATACTTGCATACCAGCATACAGATTACGTTGACATAGTTCCTAGTTTCAAACAAATCAGTCTTAACAGTTTCGGTTTTTTTTCTATACCTAAGTTTGATCCCCTATATTTACTTATGCTATTTGCACTCATACCTCGAATTTCTCTCATACCCCCGGACTCCTCTGCGATATATCTTTACCTTATTATATTGTGTGTACATTCACAGCTTGTATCACAGTATTTTCCTGTTCTTTCCTTATCTTAGATTTCTCTTTACAAAGTATTCTTATGGCGCTTGTTTTATCTACGCTAACTTTGTCGTCGTGCAGTTTATGTATAATCTCGTAGTAAAACTACCTAACCGCTCCAACCACCCTTTTGCTATTTCGCACTCCAACACAAAATGTCGCATGTTATCTTTCCCTTTTTTGCAAAATGTACATTTTATTGTTTTTTCGTCTTGCCAAAATTTATTTACTTCCTCTAAGTTTCCGCATCTCAGTCTTGCCATTAAACTACACGTGTCCCCCGATTTATATTCTTTTATGTAACCCGGCGTACCTGTTTCCATCAAATACTTATATCTCCAGTTATACCTTGTTTCAGCAATTTTTCCCTGGTTTCTTTGGTTTTCAATATCGCTTTCCCTTAGTCTAATCATTTCCATCACGTTTATTCCCTGTTCTCTGAGTCTTGTAATTTCTAATGACGCCCACCCCTTTGAGTTGAAGTACTTTTCCCTTTCCTTGCTATATAAATCTTTATTCTCTGTCATTTTTTCTAACCAGCATTTTTTAGTCAGATTGTGATCTTCCCTTAGTTTTATCTTTTCCTCATATTTCATGGCTCTTTCCCCCCATTTGACTTTCATTTTTTCCATATCTGTTTCTTTCTTTACTATATAACTTGGCGTTCTTTTATCTAATTTTAGCACCCATTTCGTGTATTCTAGTTTGACTTGCTCCAACTCTTCATACTCCCTCCATCCCCACACTTCAACGCCGTAAGCCATTGTGCACTCTACCAGACGGTCAAACATCCACATTCTTCTCTGAAAATCTCCTTTGCAACATCTTTCCCCTAACCCCCAAGTAAGTCTAGATGCAACCTTGCCTTTTTTCTTAAGCTCCTGAATATGATTTTTATAGGTGCCTCTCGAATTGAACGTAAAACCCAGGTATTTAAAGCTTTTCACTTGTTCAATCATACTCCCCTCCCACCTCCAAGATTTTTCCCTACCACTTTTTGAGAACACTAGAACCTTTGTTTTTTCTACGCTAAGTATGAGGTCTCTCGCCTTGAGAAATTTTCTCAAAGTGCCGCACATATCTATCAAAGCTTCCTTATTATGTGCAATCAGTGCCATATCGTCGGCGTACGCCAACGACCATACTCTCCTTCCATTCAGTTCCACCCCTCCTACATTTCTCTTCTCTAATTCGTCGTCTAATCCAGCGATGTACAAACTAAACAGTAATGGACTCAAACCACATCCCTGTTTCACTCCCTTCGTAGTCCAGAAGCTCCGCGAGGTCTTTGCTCCCAATATGATCTTCACCTCTGTTGTCTCGTACAATTCCTTGACCCGTTCGATCAATCCTCTGCTGATGTGTTGGTCTTCCAAAATGTTCCAGAGCGTGCTCCGGTTGACCGTGTCGAAGGCCGTCTTCAAGTCGATAAACATCGCGAATAATTTCTGGCCACGACCGATCGTTCTCTGGATTAGGTGGTTCAGTACATATATATTGTCTGTAGTGGCGCGTCCCCTCCTGAAGCCAGCCTGACTTTCCGGTAGACAGCGTCGTCTCTCTGCTTCATCTTCTAGCCTGCTCCTGATCATCTCCGCGTAAAGTTTGTAGGCGGTGGAGAGGAGCGAGATACCCCGATAGTTTGATGTTACGCCTACATCTCCCTTCTTGTACAATGGTACAATCAGGCTAACCTTCCAGTAATCGGGCATTCCCCCTCCTCCCCACACTTTCTTCATCAGTTCAATGAGTTTTCCGCCTACTCCCATCCCGCAGTAGTCCCACGCCTCATTAGGGATGCCATCCACGCCTGCTGCTTTCTTTTTCTTCGCGTTCTGGATCGCCTTTACAATTTCGTCGTCTGTGAGATCTGCCGTCAGGTCTTCGTCCAGTCTTCTCGCCTGCCCTCTGACCCGGGTGTCTTGTCCTTCCAATAGCGTTTTGAAGTGGTTGACCCATTCTTCTTCCGGTATACTGTTGGAGACTGCCTGCTTTTTCTTCCTTCTTTTGTTCAGGAACTTCCACACCCCTGCGTCGTTCTTCACGTTTCGCAGCTCTGCATCCTCTTCTGTTTCCTTTGCTTTCTTTTTCTGGTCCAATAGCTCTTTCGTCTTCTTTTTCTCTTCCATGACTGCCTCTCGTGTTTCTTTTCCTTTTCTCCATCTCTTGTATATTCTCTTTACCTTCCTCTTCATCCTCGTGCAGCTCCTGTCCCACCAGTGTCGGTATCCCAGCCTATTCTTCCTTATCGTCAGCTTCTTCGTCTGCATGGCCCCGTGTACTGTCTGTTTGATTGACTCCCACAGGTCTTGTGTCGAGTCATTCTGATTTCCGTCCACCAACGATTCAGTCCTCGTTCTGAATACCGACCTGGCCCCCTCCGACCAGTCAACCAGAACACGCTCCTCCTCTGGGTCAGCTGCGCGTTCGTCTTCTTCCTTCACCTCCGTTGTTCTGAGTTCCACAGGGACATGGTCCGAGTCCACCCTCGCGGTTACAGTCATTTCTTCGATTTCGTCGTAGTCGTCAACTATTGCATAATCAATTACCGTACTACCACGTGGACCCACATAGGTACATTCACCTTCCCAATCGCCTTTTATTGCCCCATTTAGCAGATGCCAGCCTTTGTCCTCTATGGTTTTTATAAGTTCCTGTCCTAAGTTGCCTACCTTCTTGTCTTTGCTGTTTCTTATAATATCATCTCCGTTGTATCCCATACCTATAACTTTTCCCAGCGTTCCTGTTCTGATATTGAAATCCCCCGCAATAATTAACTTCTCATCCTGGGCTACTTCTGTTTCCTCCAACTTACTAATAATCTTTCTCAAATCCCCTCTATTGTAGACTGACCATATTGCGTACCTACGAGTTTCCGTGACTAGAATAGAATGTATGCATCCCGCTTCATTTACTCTCATCAGCTGACTTCCATCCTTCATCCAGTTTTTTCTGGCTCCAATAATTATCCCCCCACTAGCTCTTCCCTTTCTTTTTTCCTTTACCGCATATTGACAGGCCCATTAAAATTCTTGCGATAATCTAGCTTTCCATGTCCCCCAATACTTTTCTTCTAACCAGGTTTCCGTAATACTAATAAAGTCGAAGTTTTCCAAATACTGCCAGAACTCTGTATCTTTGTTGACCACTCCTGCTACGTTCCAAAATATAAATTTTCTGTACCTTCCCCTGTTCTCAGCCGTTTCCGTTTCATCTAATTTCTCCCACTCTTGGTGTGTTTCTAGTTTTCCGTACCGCTTCTTTCCTTCTTACCTACATTTTCCATTCCTCTACCGTTTCCCTCGCCCGTTTCCCCCGCTTCTGTGCATTCTCTTTGCGCCAGCCTCTGCTCTATTTCCTCCCAGTGAATCCATTTACCCTCGACCATTACCTTACCCAAGCCTATCCTTATCCCGTCTCCGTTCTGCATCTTGACCCATTTCACGATCTTTTCCTGCTTAGCTCTTTCCTCGTAACTTAGATCGTGGTCGAAAAATATTCTGCTCCCCTTTAATTTGTTTTTCGAGCTCATTATCTTTTGTTTTTCTTCGTAGCTCTTTATTTTCGCAATCACTACCCTCCCTTGTTTTCTCACGTGTACAACTTCGCCGTCGCACCCCAGTTTTTCCCTGATCATATCCTTTGTCTTCTCTACACTAACTTCCTCGATGTCCCACCCTTTTATCACAATATTGTTTTTCCTGTCCAATTTATCTTTTTCGACTACCATCCGTTTCAACTTTTCTACCTCCCTGTTTCTCAGACTATTCGCGGTTCTCGCGGTGTTTACCGACCACAGGCTGATATTGTCACTATTCAGGGACCTCACGCTGGCCGCGTCTGGCGCCTCATTCGCGTCAAATTTAATCCCGTTATTTTCCGCCCACGTCTCCCATTTCTCGAGCCTATTTTCCAGTTGGTCAATCCTAAACTCGTATTTTCCCTCTCTTTTCGTTCCCTCGCTTCCAGCTCTAACCTCAAATTCCCAGTTCGCATTTTTTCATATTCTTCCTCCATTTTTTTCGTCAACCGTCTAGCCTGTTTTATTTCATCCTCTAACCCTTTCTTTAACTCGTTCGCTTCATCAATTAGTTTGTCCCACTTCTCCGTATCGGCACCAAAGTTCACCTTCTTTCTAACCCCTACCGATTCCGTGAGTTTGGATTGTCTCCCACCCGATGCGGCACCACCTCTCACATCCTTACCTCTACCCTTAGGGGCCTTCGCCGCTACTTCCAGGATTGACTTCGACATCCTCGGCCGCGGAAAACCCAATATCCAAGTCCACGCGCCTTTACCACCTCAGTACCACGCGGGACCCTAACCTCAAAAACTCCTCACCAAATTTCAAGCGTCGCCCGCCTGACACCGCCGTCTCGGAGCCTCCGCACTCCAATTCCACACGTTCTACCGAGCGCAATTCTCACTTCGAGGGTGTTTACAATACGTTTTTCACTAAAATTACTTTAACAACGTCGAATTATCGCAGAGGAGTCGCTCGCTCGATCCACTCGCTCGCGCGCCCTCTAGCCAAGTCAAAAAAAAATAAAGCTGTTATATAAATGTTATGGATATTTCACATCAATATGACATAAATGTTACGTCACTATGATGTCACATTTTAATTAAGTTGAGGCGGAAAAAGTGAATCATATGTGATGCGGTTGTGACGCTCGTGTGATTCACTTGTGACGAATTTGTGATGTCATTGTTACGTCACTGCTATTTTTGTGGTTGACTGGGATTCTTTGAATTTGGCTTAGATTCTATAGGTGAATGTATTCCAGTTCGGGAATTGAAATAGAGAAGAATTCCAAATCGTTGTTAAAACCATCAATACATCACTTCAATAGAACATAATAAAATTTTCTTTATTCAATCCAACCAGCCAATTATACAAACGTTTCGACCACTTGTTTTGCAGACCTTCTCAATGTTAACAAATAATCATAGCAGTATTTCACGATTTGTGAACATTACGATTCAGTGCACGGAGAAAATTGACTTGCTTCATTTTCTATAGTCGAATAGTAAACAGATTGATGTTAATTGAACCATATTTATATGCGTATACATTTTCTACAATTGAGGTAAATTTTACTACACTGCATAGCTATCCAGCATGTTATCATCGATTGTGGAAATGGTTACCACAATTGTGGCTATCTTCATGAACTATTTTTCTCCGTGTAGAATCTCCGCATGTTGGTATAAATGTAAATAAACACAATTCCGCATTAACTTATTCTGCAGTGCATATTTTTTTTATTTGTTGGACCCTGTCATATTATTAATTTATTTCAACGGTCGAAACGTCACATCAAGTTGTGACTCCAAATCAACATGTGACACGCTTCGACCGTAGAAACAAATTAATATTATGACAATGTACAAAAATTAAAAAAAAATAATAATGTGTACTGCTCAATAAGTTAATGTGGAGATGTGTTTATACATTTATATATTTACACCAACATCCGGAGATTCTACTGAATCTTAATGTCAAAATCGTGAAATAAGAAAATCGTGAAATACTGCTATGATTATTTGTTAACGTTGAGAAGAGCCACGAAACTATTGATCGAAAAGTTTTACTGGTTGGATCGACGAATAAACAAATTTGTTTACTTCACAAGAGAATTAATTGAAAGGTAATCAAATATAATTGAAAATCCAATTCTGAGTTTGGAATTCTGCCAACGAAAATGAATGTTTTCTCAATTCATTTCTGTTCGTTCCTGTAGGGTAGAATACGCATTATTCTTTAAGAATACAATATTATTCTTGATGCAAGAGGAATAATCTTCGGAAATAAATCTCTTTTCCCACATGAACGAGAATATATTCGTAAAATATACTAGATATATTTAAAATATATTTTGTATATTCTAAATATATTATAAATATATTTTCGTCCGTGTGGGTAACCTTACCTCAATCGCAACCGTCTTGTTTCAAGATGGTACTTCGTTATTTTCTTTTTACAAAATAAAATCTCGTATTGATCTAACATATCCTAATTCTTGATGTAAAACTACCGATCTATTTTTGATGCTAACAATCGTCAAGCTTTTATATCGAACAAGCCCATCTCGTCATACTGTGGGAACCTTTTCGACATGGTCTCGCGATACCGTTTGCTCTTGATCCCGGGGCTACGGTAGCTACCGTCTGATTGTAACATCTCGTCGACCGTTAAGACGTCCTCTTTGTCAACTAAAATTATCGGCAAGACCGTGAACGAAGAAATCATTCCTATTATCGCGCGTTTCCTCAAGCTATTCTTCAGGACGTCGACGCTCGGAGCACTCGTTCGGCAATTAAGCTGCTGCATCGTAGAGGACAGTGTGCGCTGATACTCCTCCAGCAAAGTGTCCTTTCGGTTGAAATAGATGTCGTCCGTCAAACTCGTTCCAAAAAAGTACAGCAAGTCTAATACTGGCGAGCCGTATTTACACAATTGGAAGTCCACCTGCATTTCAGAGAAGAAGGTCAGAAATGTAGTGAGCGGCAATGCGAGGTGGAACGTGAGTCTCTTCGCTCGCTGAAGGAGTCGAAAAATGCGAGGCAGCTTCGGTTGGATTTCGTCGTTTATAGGTTTATCTCCGAGACGGAGATAAGCAATTGAGAAATAAAGGGCGCTTGCAAGGCGAAGGAAATGTTGATGTGATTTTAATTTTTGGCTGACGTGGTCGGAATTTCATAACTGGCCCTTGCGTCGAGTGGCCCCGCGCGTTTCGAGGGACAAGTGTTGATTGTCGTTAATTTAACGTTAAATATTTATAATTTGTGAATCAGTTGGCGAAAATGAAGTCGAAACTGGGATATGTAATTTAATTAATTATTCGCGCGATTTTGTGCGAATGAATTTTCCGAGCACGGGAAAGTCTTGGCAAAACGAAAATGAAAACGGTGAAACACGGTTTACGTTTTATCAGTCGACAACCAATTAGGAATTATTTACCCATTATCACTCGGAATACGTGGTTTTCTTATTTGCACGGGGAAAAATTGCAGTTTAATTTAATTGAGAGACATACGGTCGATTTTGCTTCTACAGTATTTACGGGTTTGCATCGATTGAACAAACACGGTCGAGTTACCAGCGCAATTTCATTGCAATTTAGGTTCGTGTAAATTTAAATTCATCATATTGTCATAGGGAATTATTTAATACTTTAACTTTCAATCATAGAAAAACAGCTATAGCGAACTGTCGGACCATCTATCAATTATTATAAAAAATAATCAAATAAAAAATTTAACACACTTCATTTTGAAAGATATAATTTTATTAATCTTTCTTGTCGACATATTTCATGGTTCGGTGCCTTTAGAGAGTTAACGAAAGTTATTTTGTTAAAGTGCAGTATATTATCATCACAAATACCCAGGCAGAAATTGTCGTCGTTTTAACGACGATACAGTCGTTTCGAAGTCGAAAAGACTGTGAATCACCGACGTTCCTCAGAAGACGTCGTAACAACCTTTACTG